>CAXKWD010000002.1:169608285-169796077 GCA_964059195.1 Ectobius pallidus | reverse complement strand
TTGCTTAATGTAATCGCGGATAATGTTATCAATCAGGTAATGTTATCACTTTTATGAAGTCCCGTACAGATTAGGCTAATACATGTACATTAAAATGCTGTTTATTGTGATCAAAGGTTCAGTTTATGTAATCACATTTTTCTTTTTTTAGCTTTATTTCCAAGTTCTGTTGTCATTCAAATTTTCGTTTTCAAGGGTTTCATTTCTAACTCAACTGTATTGTGTTGTACTGGAGGTAGCAATTCTGTTCCCACCTCACAGGATGGCCAATTCGAGAAGGTGGCATTACCTAATTTTCTCTTTTAAGCAATAAATCGCGTTTCACCCCACAGTTAAGCTGCAGTTTTTTATTTAAGGAGATCATACTGTTGACATGCAGTGATGGTTAGTGTAAAATGAAAAGACTTGAATAGACAGGCATTAGATATTTGCTATCAGATCAGTATAAACTTCCAAAATCACTCGAAACTCGTAACTGAGTATGGCGTATTGGTTAATTGACTCCTAAAGGAAAGTAAAAACAATTAAAAACTTTGTTACAGGTTGAAAAAATATTTGCTTGCAGTCTATTAGGCCTACTGTATTAGCCTATGAGTGGTTCAATGATTCACAGTTACGTATTATTTTATGAATCAATAGCTTTCAATTCTGTTTTGTAGTGTATTATCTTATAAATGGATAAATAACCTTCATTTAACTTCTTTGGCTACTGTTATCAATTGGTTAATGTTATCAGATTAGCTACATCCCAAAGTGATCACAATAAGCGGCATGTACAGCAGCCTACATAAAATTGCATTTTTAATAGGCCCTACACAAATATTATTATTAATTATAATAATAGGCCTAATAATAATAATAATAATAATAATAATAATAATAATAATTGATTTATACATGTGGAGACAGGACTGCTTAAGTATTCATTTTACTTTGCTTAATGCCCATAACATTAAAATAAAAGGAAAATGTTACATTTTACTTTCTCGCATATACGTAGTATAGTATTGTGATCGTGACAAAAAATCGAAGTCGAGATAACACCGGGAGAGCATGTTTCATGAAGCCTAGGAACCGAAAAAAGTATTTTTGGAATGATGTCTGTCCATCTGGCTGTTTGTCCGTCTGTCCGTCTGTCTGTGGACAAGCACAGCGGGTAAACGGTTCATTGTATTTACTTCATTTTTTGAATTAATGACTTTTTCAAAATTTTGTCGAACTGCCCAGAAATTTAGCTTTACATCTGAAATATTAAGGGACTTTTCAGGAAAACTTTAAAAATTTTTTTTTTTTTTTAAATGGCTTAACGATTTTAATAAAAATTAAAAATGGAAACTCGTACCTATGACTAATAAAATGGCTATATGTATTTCTGCAAAAATTACTTAAGGGGTACTTTACTCGTATCCATTTTCAATTTTTCTAGATTATATCCATTACAGTAGGCGATACATGAAAACCTACCACAGTAAAGTTGTAGAGAAAATTAAAATGAACATTTTTTGTTTAACAACATTTCTTTATACATCTAATAGATATCAAGATAAAAACAAAATAAGTACAGCTTAAATGCGAATTTCAGAACATACATGTCAATTAAAATTTGAATGACATTTTGTTGCCCCTAGTAACAAGAAAACTATAGGCCTAATGTACTTATTGTTGTGAAATGCAATCAGTTTAGCTCAGTCCCAATGAACACACCAAAACCAATTACAGCGAGGTGGTATGGGCTAACAGGGAAGAGGTCCTGAGTTCAAATCAAACCTCGTGGCCGCCCAAATTTACTTGGGTTTTTCATGGTTTCCTCGTTCGCAAAGGCAAACGCCGGGCTTGTAGGACTTGCTTATTTTCCATAACTCATCGCCGCTATGTCACTGGATATTATAATCGTTTAAACTGAATATTGCATAAGAAGACATCACTAAGCAATAGAAACAGATGACGCAAATGAGTTGTTACTATAGACTAATGGTTCACGCAAACACACTAAACACATTATATGACCTACATGCAGTTAAAGCGTGCAATATAACCTAAGTAGTAGTAGTAGGACTGCCGGCATGGTCTTGTGGTTAGCATTGCTGACTACAGATCCGTCGGCCCAAGTTCGATCCCCAGTATCTCCTCGGATTTTTCTGAGGTAGGGAGGTCTGGTAGGGGTGCACTCAGCCTCGTGATTCAAATTGAGGAGCTAATTGAGCGGCTTCGGTCATAAAAACCACCATTAACGGCCGTGGGTGTCGGCATGCTCACCACATGCCCCCAAACCTGCCATCTGCCTGTGGTAGATGACGCAGCAGTCGGGTGGTAGGCCAAATCCCTCCAGGGATGTAGTGCCACAGAGTTTAGTTTTAGTTTTAGTAGTAGTAATTCAAATATAAGTCGCCCCTTAAGCTCAGCCCATTCGATTTTCACATTTGCGCGGACTGTGTGATGTATTTTGTTTCTGAGCAAAGCAGAATGACCAACTGTCCTTGTATATTGTCGCAAGTGCCTTGTATCCACCTCTACATATAGCTAAATAATGCATAACACTAACCACATAGTTAAGTGCGCGAATCAGAGGCGGCAACCATAGCGAAACCCCCTTGAATTTTCGAATAATGTACGATACACTGTTTGTAGGTTTCAAAAATGTGGCATATTATATCTCCCCGCGAGGTTTGTCAGCATGTCACCTCTCGTCTAGTGGTATGACGTCACACCTCCAACATCCAATCACGAGTTTCTTCTTAATACGAGGACAGAAGAATTCCCTAGATCGTGGTAGAAAAGAAACTGCATCGGTGAGGGTGTGTTGGGTGGGACCGATTCATCCCAGGTGCGACTTATATTTGAATTTTCCCATAGTAGTAGTACTAATAATATGCAGTTTTACTGCCATTGATTATTATTATTGTTATTATTATTATTATTTCACAGTAAAAGCATTGAACATAAAGATCGACCCTGATGCTTTCCATTCTAGATACTTGTTAGTTTTATGAAAATGTAAGAAGTAAAATTTAATTGTCTCTTTAATTTACTTTTTTCTCTGCTAGCCTTTAACACGTATATGCGAGAAAGTTTGTGCCACATAATTTTGCACCATTTATTTATAGAGAAAAAGAAACCGATAACAAAAAATTCAATGAAACTTACTGTAGGCTACTTTAATTTTAATATTTAGGCCCTACCACTGTTGCATTAGGTCTTAGTAGACTATAGGCCTACAGCTTTCTTAGGCATTTAAAATACTCTAGGCTATAGCTTACTGTAGCCTATTCATTTTTACTGAGATGTCTTTTGTTTATCAATAAAGATGATCCACTTTATGCAATTAAATATATAGGCCTAATGTTCTATTTCAAACTAATACCGCTACATAACTGCTGTGTAACTACTACAAACCCTAACCTCAATATGACTATTAACATGAGTGTGTATGCTGTGTAACCTTCCATGTTGCATGATTGGATGATTTACTCCCATGTTCTAATAACCATTTCCAACAACTGCATATGGGTTGCATACTTTGTGTTTACCTTCATAATTATCTGATCATGCAAAAGTGTTTCATTCAAAGTAACCATTTATGTGCGATCTAATACAATAATAGGTCTATGTCATAACAGGGTGCATCAAAATAAAACAATACGGTACAAAGGTGAATTAGTCACTTCCCACAAACTGACAGGTTATATACAATAGGCCTGGTAGGTTGTCCAATTTTGGATCACCAGAACTGTGTGAGTTCTTTCTGTATGATGTTCCAAATGTATTAAGTAGCTCTATTGAAACACAATAAAATTGTACCTTGGTACCGGTTTCATAAAATTATAGCTGACAACTTAATATATACATTTATCTATATATGCGTTTGTGTGTGATTTCTTTTCCTGTGACATTCCAAACATATTAAGTAGGCCTACCTTTTCAATGAAGTAGTTTCTCAGTTTGTATCACGAGGCTGAGTGCACCCTGTTTCAGACCTCCCTGCCTCAGAAAAATCCAAGGAGGTACTGGGGAATGAACCCTGGCCTGCTGGTTTGTAGCTAGCAAGGCTAACCACGAGACCACACAGGTGGTCATATATATATATATATATAGGCTATATGCTAAATTAAATGTCAGCTTTAATTTTATATATAGACCTACCTTATATATATATAGGCTATACTGTATATAGCCTATACTGGTATATATATATTTTTTTTATTCCGAAGTTGGACAACCTCTATTCATTATGATCTTCTTTTGAGATTCTTTTCATTCATTTAAAAACAAATTCAACAGAATAGTTTGTATTCAACCTTTCACTGTTCATTAAACACACAGCATTCCATGTGAATACCACAGATACATGAGTTTCATTTTGTTAACAGGAAATCAGCATTCAAATATTTCAGAAATTGCTTACCGTAGGCTACCATTTGTTACTCTAGAGGAGTAGAGCCGACTGATACATTGTATATAAGACATCAGTGTACATTCCAGACAGTAGTATAATTAGGTTAGGCCTACTATTAATTAATTATATTGCTGCATGCTTAATAGGGTTGGTTAAAAACTACTAATAAGTTATGTAAGAGACAGTGTTTACTAGTAAGTGGTAATCTTTATATTATAAGTTTACAATATAAAGTTTATATTGTAGAAGTTCTTAGAAGCAAAATGCATTAGGTTAATTGTTTTTTTTTTCTGCATTGTCAGTTTATTAATATAACATGCAATCACTTTAAACATAAGGTTTTCCAAAATTCAATCTAGTATGTTCTATCTTATGCTATATAGGCTACTGTATTGTGTTACAATATAATATTAACAAAGATGATGATAAGGATAATGTGTTATTCACATTGGATTATTATCAATTGCTTCTATTCGTAAAAGAGTTCTTTGAAAATAGGCTGAACAAGGAATATATAAACCTCCCAGAGGAAAGCGTAGAATTACTAGTAATTTACCGTATTTCATATAGGAAAATGTTGGGAGTTTCTAAAACAATAGGCCTATCTGTTAAGCTGTCCAAAGCAAATGTAAAAAGATTTTAAATTTATAAAAAAAAAATTTTTAAAAAATCTTACACAAAAGTTTCTAGGATGAATAGTATTTCATAAAATATGGTACTGATTATTGCCGAAAAGGTAAATGGGAGACATAGAAATATATTGAGATTAAAGTTATGCAGAGGAGGAAAGGATTCAGGAAGCTCTGTATGAAACCCGTATGTTAGAACATGGTAGATAAATCCTGGATTGGATTATGTTGGGCTGAACTATTGAGCTGGTTGGGTGTATTCTCTGCTCTGTCACTCTTCTCCACTCAATGTTTCTTTCTCTCTCTTTCTCTCTGTCTCTTTCTCTGTCAGTCTGTCTGTGTGTCTCTCTCTTTGTTGCTAGATCATCTACCTACACAGACACAGTTAGACTATAGGGCCGATCACAACACTAGCCTTCAGGTAAGTACGTTGGTACAAATAAACTTTGCAATTTAATCCCCCTTTCTCCTGTCTCCTGGCATGGCTTTAAGTCCCAAGGATGATGCATTTAATACAAACAGAACACACATAGACATAAGTGCACACTCACAATTTATTGTTCATAAGCTGCATCTTGCTTCTCTTTCTAATCTATTTTTCTACAGTAAGACTCTATACACTGTCTCAAAATTGATCCATACCTAATGGAGGAAAATGTTTTCATTTTTCTTTAACCTTACTGTTTTATCCTAGATATTAGGTAGAAAAGACTTCATTATGGATATTTTTTTTACATTTGTTTAAACAGTAGAATATTTTGTACTGTACTCTCATTAATTTGTACCCTGGTACTGAAGTTTAATGTAGTAATAAATAAAAGTGATGATGATGAAAGTAATGATTGATAAAAGTACCACTACTAGTTCTACTACTACTACACTAATATTAATAATAAAATATTAATGTCAATGAGTACAACATAAAAGTGATGAATATAACATATCAATAATAATACATGCAGTGGTGCTTTGGGGGAGGGGGGTTAAAACCCTTCTGAAAATATGTAGGCCTGTAAAAATAAAACAGAAACAATTCATTTGTTGAATGCAATTACGACAATTCCTGAAATTAAGCAACTTCATGTCACAACATTTTTGTGTAATTTTTCAAGTAATTTGCATTCTTCTCGTCACAGTCCACACTGTGGTGCTTTGTACATTCTTTACCTTTCTCAGTGCCTTCATATTATTCAATAATCAATTACTTGCTCAATGCTTTGAGCTTTCTTAGAAGTCCAGATGTGTCTCATTTCTGAAGTAATAGTGTATATAAAGAAGTCTCCTGGCAGCTCAGCAAGTGCTTTGTGTAGGCCTATCTCTTATTGTGGTGTTTTCAGAATACTCTTAAAGAATGTAGTGATTTTATAATTTGTTTCAAATTTAATTTTGAATGAGCATCACTACAAGGTTAGTTGTACAATTCGAGAAAAATGTCAAAATGGCAGCTTGATTTACTGGGCTTCGTAAAACAATCTAAGCAAAGAAGTAAGTGAGGTTCCTGAACTCAATCCCTAAAATAAGATTAAATGGGTTAACTCTCTTACATTTTTATAGAAACATTTTTAACCAAGGTGGTGTAGAGGTAGTATGCCCGCCTCAACATCCAAAGGATGAAGGATCAAACCCAGCCATAGTCAATGGATTTTTCAGGATGTAAAAATTCTATGCACAGGGTTCTCTAGAAGGGACTTTAAGCTGGGAGCCAATGACATAGGTTAACAGCATGTAAAAGAACTATGAACCATAGGGGTTGCAGAAAAAAATCACCCAATAATTTTGATGTTTGAATGATTTACTAAGCATATTCTCACAAGGAAGATCTTTAAAAAATACATGATAGTATTCCACATTCAATAAAGTGATTACGAACTGATCATGTAGTTAAAATTATTTAGTAAACATGGGGATATTATTTAGCATGATCTTACTGATGCAATATTGGACTCATGCAATAGTTGTAGGCAAGGATTTTTTCTAGTTATAAAATTGGGGAATGCCAAAAATAACATGCAAATAATAAATTCTGTTAAATTGAATAGTCAAATGCATAAATCAGACCAGTGGAATCTGATGGTGTAGAAAATATTTAAAATCAGAATGTCATTGATAGCTGTGACAGCTATACAAAATTCAGCTGTGCAAAAATATAGTTACTATTACCAATGCTTCTGCTGCTGCTACAACTACTACTATTAAAATATTATTGCTGCTTTTGTTACTACAACTACCTACATACAATTATTAAAAAACTTCATTATGAAGTTTAATTGTGATTCAACTAGTATAAGATAATCATTCAAATGTTGTAAGTGTTTCAACCTATATACTAGTAGTCGTTATATACACCATATAATGCATTCAATTCCGATTGTGAATAAAAATTTGGGATTATATACAATGATGTACTTTGAATTTTATTATAGCATATCATATACAAATGTCATATAAGCTATTTTTACTTATTGTACAAATGAATATTTTCTAACACTGTATAATCACTAATTTTAGTTTGTCAATAAAACTTAATTATTAAAGTTTAACTTATTCTTTTGTTATAATAAACATATGTTTAATTTTGATATAACTTCTTTCCTTTCAATTTTGTTATTTGACAACTTTGATTACTAGAGAGTTAGGTTAAAAGTATTTCTGTTTTAACCTTAATTGAAATTATTACTTTGTTTATTGTGTTTCAAATTTTCTTATTAGAAGTTATAATAAATATACAAATTACATTTAGATTTCTTAACTAAATTATGTAATAATTACATTAAAATTTTTGACTACTCATAAGTAAGGTTAAAAATGTGTTCCAACTTATCTTTAGTAATTTTACATTAAAATATGGCTAAATACATATGGTAATTAGAAATAAGTCTTTCAATATTCAAATCTAAAAGGAACTTACTGTATATTTAGATTTCATTATTTATTTTCAACACTTCCTACCACTGTAGGCTGTAGGCTGTAGGCTGCCTACAGTGACAAAGTATAATATACAACGTAATCTTATCTATAAATTAATTGTTAAACATAAAGCATTAACATATATAGCAGAAATCTATAGAATTATAAAACACTATGTCAAATTATAACAATGATGCCTATAAATACGCAGTGATCCCTTCAAAGCAAGAAGAACTAAATCCTTCAGCTTCTGCACGTCTAGTTGAAATTGTTTCCAGATGTTAACTACATGACGTGGAATTGTGCCTCGAGCTCCTATTAACATGCCGTATATTTTTATTTCTTTCAGGTGGTACTTTTCCAGATAGTATGGAATTGTAGGTTCATATATTAGTTGTTTCTCTTTATTGACCTCTTCTGGTTGACCTCTGTGTTTTTCAAATCTTATAGTCGGGTCAAGAATGTATCTCTCTAACGAATCTTCAGCGTATACAAGCATGTCAATACGGCGGTGGCTTCCGTTTGTGGCCACACCATGGACCTCCTCGAAGACTTTGAAACCTTTCTCACGTAGGAGGTCTGCAATTTCAGTTCGGATCTGATGATGCCTGGCGTTTCTCAGTAGCTCACCATACGGGCAGGATCCCAGGACATGTGCCAATAATTTACATATTATAATAAACAAATTTATATCTCAGTTCTTTGATGACGTACGGTATTAAGATCCACTTTATATTATTCAGATTATCATGAAGTAAAAGTTAAAATATATTTTACAATATTTAGATTTTATGAAGTAAAAGTTAAAATATGTTACGTAATGTTGGAATATTAGTTCGGTATAATAACTCTCTAGTAATCAAAGTTGTCAAATAACAAAATTGAAAGGAAAGAAGTTATATAAAATTAAACATATGATTATTATAACAAAAGAATAAGTTAAACTTTAATAATTAAGTTTTATTGACAAACAAAAATTAGTGATTATACAGTGTTAGAAAATATTCATTTGTACAATAAGTAAAAATAGCTTATATGACATTTGTATATTGATATGCTATAATAAAATTCAAAGTACATCATTGTATATAATCCCAAATTTTTATTCACAATCGGAATTGAATGCATTATATGGTGTATATAACGACTACTAGTAGGCCTATATAGGTTGAAATACTTACAAGATTTGAATTACCTACATACAACTTATAATCTTATTAAAATGTGCTTATATAAAGTTCCTAAACAGTTAACTGAAGAAAGTTCATAAATAATTTAATTTCACTTTCAGCACAGTTCAGCAAGTTCATACACTTTGGACAAAAAAATCCACTATTTCCTCTTTGACTTTCAAAAATTTCTCAATCACTTTGTTGTTGAAGTCTGGTATTCCTGAAATAAATTTCCCTTCTACTGATAACATGGAGATGGCAGGGAAATTCAGAGCAGCAAGTCAATTTCTAATTGGAGCTATGTGATATGCAAAGTGATCCATTTCTTCACAGTAACGTAGGAGACAGGCATTGAATTCTGAAAACTTTTACCAGTGAAAAATATCCTGAATTGAGTGCATTTAACAGAAGAATTGCTTCCCTATCTGGAAGCACGTACTCGTGTGAATCCACCTTTTCTGTTATGAAGGCAGTTAAATCTTCACAAGGAAACGGACTTACCGATGTCCATTTTCAGGACTTGTTAAAAATATCAACAACCTCTTTGGAAAGTAACTTTGGTAAACTTGTTACTTCCCATGAGAATCCACAGTGCTCTCAATAATGTGTACTGCAATTTAACAAATAATTTTACTGCATTAAAAAAATGAGCAGCCCATGTCAACACACTTCATATATTGGCCCTCATAAGTAAAGAAGTTGACCAGATAATGGGCCATATGAATTTGAAAACCTGACTATAAGTTTAATGTTATGATCAGGGGAATGTTTCTTGTTTTAAATTATTTTAAATATGTCTTTCATATTCTCATTGTATGACAAAAATTAAGGTTCCATACATTATACTTTTTCATACATATTGTACATATTGGCACACATTCAACAATGATATGCTCTCTTTAGTTTCGTAATAATTATGTTGTGAACAACCAAGAGATTGGTAACCCTATCAGGATCTAACTGGATTTTTCTAGTGATTTTCGGCCTTGCAGAATTCACCATAGTAGCCCTTACCTTGTCATATTGTATGACTGTGTTGTTGCAACGATTTTACTACAACCAAAGGAATTACTGAAAATATATGGTTATTCAAAAATAAAATGCAAATTTAAAATATTTATTTCAGACAAACTTTCAACGCTCAATGCATATCATTCGATAGAGAAAAGTTCAAGTCTTGATGGTCCATGAGGTAGCAGGCACTCAACATGCACACCATGTGTTGCATGACAAACATCAAAACAGTAGTGCATTTCTTGCCACACTTGAATCATGTGGTCTCTAATTGTGGCATCCACAGCTTTAACAATTTGAAGTTGCAGATCTTGGAGAGTAGCAAGCAGCAGTGGGACAAACACCCTGTCTTTTTACATTCCCCCATAGATAAAAATCACAGGGGGTAAGATTGGAGGACCTTGATGGCCACAGACGATAAATACAATCTACTTATTCACCTCTTTCAGTCCAACATCCCGGAATCGTATCATTCAGATATCACTAGACCTCATTTTGAATGTGAGATGAGGCACCATCTTGCAAGAAGATAAAATCATTAGAATCTTCTTGGACAACCATTTCTGTACCATACCCTAGTATGACATTCCATTCACCTTTGTTGAGCCTCTTACTTGTTTGATGACTACGCAAGGATTTTCGGTCGTTCAGATTCTGACATTGTGATGATTAACATTCCCAGAGAGCTGAAATATTGATTCGTCTATCAAAATTAGTCACTTGGAAAAAGTGCCTCCCTCCATATCCTCAAGAACTGCAGTACAATATTCTAATCTTCTTTTATGGTTCTTAAGATGTAATACTTGCAGTAACTCCATGCTTACCCATGATGTGAACGTTTGAGGACTTCATTGGAAGGCATTTTGGATCCACACAACATTTTCATCAGATCTGTATGGCCAGCCAGGGCTTTTCTGTTTGCTTATGCTACCAATTTCTAAAAATTTCTTATGCCACTCATAAATTTTCCTAAACAAAGTTTATATTTTTTAAATTGCCAGCAGAATTCATGCCAGAGAATCTACTTTTTATTTGAATTATTTTTGTACTTTTTTGTTGTTGTTGTTGTTGTTATTGTATTGTTATTTTGCATACTAACAATGAATTCACACTTGGCAAACTGCAACACAAGGCTATTTTTCCTGTGGCATCATATCCATGTGAATACAGTGAAGTGTTGTGACAGCAGCTTTTAGACCATGGGCTACCAATAAGAAACCCTCCCCCCCCCGTGGGAATTTCCGACACATATATTTTTTTGTTGGTATTGTCATCTAGTTTAAGATTTTAGTTGTTTGCCCCTTATCAATTACAGCATTTAGCCGGAAACCCCGGAAAACCCCGGAAATCTGGAGAAAATGAATTTTTTAAATTTTTTATTGTTCTCTGCTCCTAATATTCCCAGGGAATTTCTGACTCACACATTTTTGTTGGTATTGGCATCTAGTTTAATGTTTCAGTTGTTTGCCCCTTACAAATTACAACATATCCCCGGAAAACCACGTATATACGGAGAAAATGACTATGTTTTATATTTTAAATCTTTGTTCTTTGCACCTAATATTCAAAGGGAATTTCTGACTTATATGTTTTTTTCTTGGCATTACCAACTAGATTAAGGTTTCAGTTGTTTGCCCCTTATCAATTACAGTATATCCCCGGAAAACACCGAAAACCACGGAAATCCGGAGAAAGGGACTTCGTTTTATTTTTTTAAAATCTTTGTTCTTTGCTCCTAGTATTCAAAGGGAATTGGTGAATCATATGTTTTTGTGTTGGTATTTCCATATAGATTAAGGTTCCAGTTGTTTGCCCCTTACCAATTACAGCATATCCCCGGAAGCCCCGGAAAACCACGTATATACGGAGAAAATTACTATGTATTATTTTTTTAATCTTTGTTCTTTGCTCCTAATATTCAAAGGGAATTTCTGATTCGTATGTTTTTTGTTGGTATTGCCATCTAGATTAAGGTTGCAGTTGTTTGCCCCTTATGAATTATAGCATATCTCCAGAAAACTCCGAAAACCACGGAAATCCGGAGGAATTGACTTTTTAAAAATTTCTTTAAAATCTTTGTTCTTTGCTCCTAATATTCCCAGGGAATTTCTGACTCATATGTTTTTTTGTTGGTATTGCCATCTGGTTTAAGGTTTAAGTTGTTTTCCCCTTATCAATTGGAGCATATCCACGTAAACCCTGAAAACCACGAATATCCGCAGAAAATGAGATTGTTTTAATTTTTTTTTAATATTTGCTCTTTGATACTAATATTCCCAGGGAATTTCTGAATCACATAATTTTTCTTGCTATTGCCATATAGTTTAAGGTTTCAGTTATTTTCCCCTTACCAATTACAGCATGACAAAGAATACTGGAAAAAATCCTGATGCTGAAGGGATGAAACCTGGCAGAACACACTTCATATTCTAATTTGACATCTGTGAATGATAATTTATCTTACCAAACCTTCCACAGTCACTACCAAACTTTCTTTACTGAAGTTAGAGAAGGGACATTCGGTAAAACAGCACAATTTTGGAATGGTAATATGGACAAAGTGTCATTGATTTTGAGATTTCAGCGCGCAACTAAAGAAAACAACTTTGACTTACACTTGGCATGTTTAGAAGATATGATTCCCCTTTTCTTTGCATGTGACCATCACAATTATGGCAGATATCTCGTAGTTCTTATACTCACCCTTTTGAACCTTCAAAGGACACACCTGATGCAGAATTACTTCGCAATAACGGTTTCAGTGACTGTAGATCACAAGTTCTGAGTTCTATAAATTCTGTGGATTTCCGTGGTTTTCCGGGTTTTATGGGGATATGCTGTAATTGATAATGGGCAAACAGCTGAAACCTTAATGTAGATTACAATGGCAACAAAAAAAATATGTATGTCAGAAGTTCCCTGGGAATATTAGGATCAAAGAACAAAAGTTAAAAAAAAATTAAAACAAACTCATTTTCTTCGGATTTTTTTAGGTTTCCGGAGTTTTCCGGGGATATGCTGTAATTGATAAGGGGCAAACAGCTGAAACCTTAATCTACATGGCAATACCAACACAAAACCATATGAGTCACCAATTCCCTTTGAATACTAGGAGCAAAGAACTAAGATTTAAAAAATTAAAACAAAGTCATTTTCTCCGGGCTTCCGTGGTTTTTGGAGTTTTCTGGGGATTTGCTGTAATTGATAAGGGGCAAACAACTGAAACCTTAATCTACATGGCAATACTAACACAAAACCATATGAGTCACCAATTCCCTTTGAATATTAGAAGCAAAGAACTAAGATTTTAAAAATTAAAACAAAGTAATTTTCTCCGGGCTTCCGTAGTTTTCGGAGTTTTCTGGGGATTTGCTGTAATTGATAAGGGACAAACAACTATAACCTAAATCTACATGGCAATACCAACACAAAACCATATTAGTCACTAATTCCCTTTGAATACTAGGAGCAAAGAACTAAGATTTAAAAAATTAAAACAAAGTAATTTTCTCCGGGTTTCCGTGGTTTACAGAGTTTTCTGGGGATTTGCTGTAATTGATAAGGGGAAAACAACTGAAACCTTAATCTGGATGGCAATACCAACAAAAGAACATATGATTCAGATATTCCCTTTGAATATTAGAAGCAAAGAACAAAGATTTAAAAAAATAAAACATTGCCATTTTCTCCGTATAAAAGTGGGTTTTCGGGTTTTCCGGGGATATGTTGTAATTTGTAAGGGGCAAACAACTGAAAACTTAAACCAGATGACAATACCAACAAAAAATATGTGAGTCAGAAATTCCCTGGGCATATTAGGAGCAAAGAACAAAGAAAAATTAAATCAAACTCATTTTCTCCAGATTTCCGTAGTTTTCCGGGGTTTCCGGGTAAATTCTGTAATTGATAAGGGGAAAACTACTAAAGACTTAAACTAGATGGTAATACCAACAAATAATATGTAAGCCAGAAATTCCCTGGGCATATTAGGAGCAAATATCAAAGAAAAATTAAAACAAACTCATTTTCTCCGGATTTCCGGGGTTTCCGGGTAAATGCTGTAATTGAAAAGAGGCAAACAACTGAAAACTGAAACTAGATGGCAATACCAACAAAAAAATATATGTGTCGGAAATTCCCACGGGGGGGGGATGGGGGGTATACAGTAGCCTTCGCTCTATTTTGGGTAACTGGCCCTTGCTCGTTCTGTTATGCTTATGGTCTTGCAGTTTCTCACGGTATCATGAGGTTGGGTCTAGAGTGATTGTTGCATGTACCAAACATTTATAAAACAGTTTGAACTTTCCTCTATTTAGTAGTATGTGGTAAGAGTGTCTAGTGTTTATAGTTTGTCTAAAATAAATATATAATGTCTGGTCTTTCTTTTTTAATATTGGCTTAGGCCTAAATTGTGGCAGTTTGAATGTACTGAATAAAGACTGACTCACATGATTTAAGACTTTCCTAATGGAAATTATTTATGTCAGTTTCATGGGCAATCACGGAGATGAAATGGACACATTCCACGTTTGTGGCAATGCACTCTGTTGCCATCTTCAGGCACAATGAAGTGCATTTATCTCACCCAGGAGGTTTTCCATAAAAGTGTGATCAATGAACTAATTCGGTGAAATCTTTAATACTCAGTTGTAATGTACAATGCTGCTTCACACTAGAGTGATACATTTTTTAGGGTGAGAAATTTTCAATTCACATTTTTGAACTGTGGGTACAGTCTAAAATTTCAGGCTCAGTCTCAATTCTCTGAGCAACATTTGTTGTATTCCTCACCTTATCTTAGTTTGTGACCAAGAGGCTCATGTGGTGACGAATCTGCCGTACCATTGTCTATGAAATGACTGTAACCTAATTAATTTGGTTAAATAGGATAGATGGATCTTATTAATTAACCGCCTTGGCCATACAGTAGGCCCTACATGGATAAAATACATAGGTGGACATTTATTAACCCTTTAGGTATCGTGGATAATAAAAACTACGATTAATCCATTATCTCAAATAGTAAACCTTTCGGGTTTGTCACCTTGGTTTTCAAAAGCTTGGTTTTTGTCTATTACTTGTCTGACCCTTAAATTTTTCATAAGAGAACCAACGACATCTAGCAGGAGTTGTGTAAAACAGCAGGGGGAAGACTGTCTATTGGCTACATCTGGATGTGAAATGTAAACATTGCCATAGCAGCGGAAAGTTTCCCCTCATGCTGTCTCTAGCTAGTAGTTCTACAAATGGTCACTAGATGTCTCACTGTTTTGGGGGCATGGCATATAGCAGATAATTTCGTTTTCCCCTTGAATCTTGTGCAGAAATTAATGTCGTCATAAACATCCAAGTATGCATACTTTCCTTTTTCCATTAGGGTGCTTTATTCTGTGTTCTGCTTCATATTCCTCGTCACCGTGATCATCTCTCATGTTGATCAGATGTTCAAATCACCTACACGCCATCTTGATGTTGCAGTTAGCTTGGTTTAACCTGTTTTGCTGGCCGATATTATCTTGGATAATATCGAAAAACCAAGTTACTGTAGCTGGTGAAACACAAAATGGACAATATCGCAGCTTTTCAGTCTAAAAACCAGGATCAGATAGATTATTGGCATTGGTGAACACAGCCCTTAATGGTTATGTCAAGGCCAAAATGACCATGCATCATGGACTTTTCATAACATCTTTGTGTAGAAGAATATTTCTGGATCAGCCCTCCTTCTCGAAACTGTATTCTGCCCCTTACAAATTTTCCTTTAGAAATTTCCAAAAAAACATTTACCTGTTCTGTCAATGAGAGATTAAACACTGGACCCATCATTTGTTCCTTTTGCGACTCCTTGCATTGTCGAGAGATTTGAAATTAAGTTCAGATACTGGTAGACAAGTTTCTATTACAGATTGTGTGGTTAGTGAAAGAGCAGAAATGTATTAGAAAAATTTATCAGTGGTAGAATATTGTATTCATGTGATATACAGTACATCATATACAAATATACATATTTTCTTTTGTTATATGACATTGAAAAATAAAAAAGAACTGTGTAACTATTTTAAATCCTCTGTGTGTGTGAGTGTGTGTATGTGTGTATACGTGTACTTTGCTGTAAGCAGCTGTCAGTCTTCTGTGTAATTTTGTATAAAGCTCTTTTTCTGCAAACTACATTTTCAGAACAGTTTTCCTGATAATTCAAAAACTACTGAACAGAATTGTATGGAATTTTTGTGCAAATTACCACATATAGTTTATAAAAATGACCAGGACCTTGTTGAATATTTGGTCTTGAAAAAATAATACACATATTTATATGAATTTTAAGAATATTATCTATTTAACTACACATCGGAAAATGGGTTTATCTACCTTTAAACTTTAAAATGAAAGAAAAAATGGAAATGTTAAAAATTGTTTGACCTAAGAGGGAAATGCTAAATTCTGGCATAGCAAGTAGCTGCCACTTTGATTAATTATCAGTAATTTATAAATTTAATTTCATATTAAAATTTTCTAAATTATCCATTTATGTTATTAGAAAACTGGGTTTTCAGTGTATTCATTTTTTGTTTTATATGAACAATGATTGAACACTAAAGAAAAGCTGGAAATTCCACCAGCAAATCAACGCATATCATGTTTGAACTGCCATGTCTTTGCATTTTTTGTTACCGTGCTGTAGGTAAAACTTTTCCCTCACACCCCAACCTGTAATATTTCTAATATCAAACTGTAGTGGCTCTTTAAAATATGGGTGGATATTATTTCTTGAGGCAGTGCACATCGACACAACACAATATCATACATACCATGCCATACTTAATGTTTTGTCCCTTGTTCAATTCTTGCACATACTGTTGATTATTTATATAAGTTTTATTCCTATATATTTTTCTTATTTTTTTTTTTTTATTTACATAGAAACCCTTTATATGCATACCACACATGAAATGCCTTGAAATGGTTCAGAGCTTTGCTAGAGTAATGGAATGAATAAAGAAAATGAAGGCTGTTTGCTGAGATGTGAAACTGATGCCCAACTCCACTGGCTTGCCTTTCCTGCTGCCCAGTAATGTCTGCTAGCGCCTGTTACCAAAATGCTTTGCTCTTTATTATATCTTTTCCAGTTTCACTTTCTATCTGAATGCAATACTGTACTCTTTCACTTTATTTCATTTGTTCATCTTTTCAATTTTTCACAAGCAAAATAAATAAATATATATAAACTAATGTAATTTTAATAATTACTGTACTAAACATACAATTTGTTTTTCTTATTGCATGCAGTTTTTTCTTGAAGGATAATGAAGATATTTAATCACATTTTGTTTCACACAAACAGGTAGCTAATTATAAAGAAACAAATATAGGATATTCCCTTACATTTTTAACTATACAGTTAATGTTACTTTATTATAGCTTTATCATTAAACTGACTAATGTCTACAAAAGGATTTGGTCTGAATTTCTGCTGTGCATTCTTTCTTTCAATTAGTGAGGTAAATTTTCTAAAGTTTAGTTAACTAGTTTTATATTTAAATATGTTCATTCTTTGTGGTAATTCACTCATTTTTGTGGGTATAAATAAATGTAAGAACTATCCTATATTTGAATATTATTATATATTTTGATAGTATGTTGAGAAAGCTTATTTATTAGAACAAATAAGTTATTATTCCTCCCACAATCTTATTACCATGTATAATAAATCATAAGAATGTTGTAATTTGTTCCTTCCAAGTTTTGTTAGTTAGCAGACAACGTGAACACCTTCAACTAAAACCTTATATGTATTTGTAATCTGTGGTTGATCATTCCCAATTATCTGATTGCAGTAGCCTTCCACAATGTTTGCAATATCCCCATAGATATACGTAGAAACTAATATAGTAATTATTTATATTTATATAGTTAAATTGTAGATAGCATCATTATCTATTAAAAGCATCATTCATTTACAGGTAGAACATTTATTTTGTTATGTAACAAAACAGTTTTTTTGGCTAATTTTTTTTTAGGATTCTTGGAAGAAGGGCTAAATTATTTAATGTCTTGCACCTCGAGATTTTTAGGTACAGTACTGTAAGTATTTTAATCTGTAAAATATATGAGTAATAATTATAGAGCTAAGTTAATTACTTCAGATAACTTTGTGATTAATATTTCACATGGGTATGATTCCAGTTTGTGATTTTCAAGTCTTGATTGCACTTGTTATGCTAGAAAGATATATTTTCGTCTTTTTGCAGTGAAGAATGGCAAGAAACCTCATGGGCATTCTTTTTTTGTGTTGACTCATTCCATTTTTCCTTGTATGTATTTATGCAGTTCTACATAAATTGAAGGATGCAAGTTACAGTATTAAGGGGAAGCATATCAATTGATGGTCATTTCATTTTTGTGTACTTGTATCTAACATAACAGAATGTGAGAGCCTGTCCCATGGCTCATGTTTTGGCCCTTTACTGAACATTCATACAGGTACCGGTACCTATTTACTTGGTAATAACTTTCTAAATTCCATTTTATTCATAACTTCTAAAATATTTGAGGTGCTGTATTATAATAAAATTTTGCATGCACATATTTCTCATAGATGAATTAGCCTATATGAGTACAATCACCTCTCTAACAAGTAGGCCTATATGTATTTAGAATTTTAAAATGCTATGTTCTTAAAATTACATAATTTAAGCATTAATTTTTTTTAATGAGAAAAAAGTTTTATTGTACTGAAATAAGTGTACGTCATATCTTTAATTTTTGTTAGGATTAGGAAAAAAAGAAACATAATATATTATATTGAAACTATGGTAATTATCATAGGTAATCCCATGAGAGTTGATGAATTTTTCTGCTGAAACTCGACAACTCGAGTTGGATTTATTAAGACTATTCCATGAGTGAAAATGTAACGGATTATACAAATAATTACTTTCTTACTTTGTTATATATAAAAAAACTAACAGCTGTGAGATCACACACAGCATGAATCGATTTGAGTTACCATATTGTAACCAATGCTACCAATGGTGCATATAAGACATAGGTAACCTTATTCAGGTAAGCTAACAGCAGAACAGAATAAAAGCACATGAACTGGCTTGCACCAAATTGACAATGTACGTTTATATTACTTCAATTTAAGAACATTTATGTTGCATAAAATAACGTGTTTTTATTGTGTTCAGCTGGCAGCATGTGACGATGATGCCTTAAACGTCCAGTAATGAGATGACGTTTTATCAGGTAAAACTGTTTGCTCGTATTAATAGCAAGCATTTTTTAAGATAAATGATCGTGGTTGGTCTATATCCAAGGAATTGCTAAACGTTATTGGTCAAAATCAAACACGCGGCTTATGAGTGGAATAGTCATGTAAATCCTTTCAGAGTACAATTTTGCCCTGCCACATTCAATGCTTAATTAGTGTTGTTTATGTGGTTACACAGTAGGCCTAATAATTATAATATTACAGTTTAGACCCAATATAATGAGTTCCATTAAGAGACTAAACTCACCAAATTTTTTGTTAAGTTTTACTCTATTAAAAATTACCTTATTCCAGTTTAAAATAGAACTCGTTTTTATTCCATATGCATTTATCAACTGAGCCAACACAATCAACAACATAACAGGAGAGAAAACATAATATGCTCCAACAAAAGAAAATCGTTGTTACTCTGGTGGGAATCTCAAAGTCACATAAAAATATGTAGTCCTTTTCGTGACATAGTGTTTAACCCAGGAGTCAAAAAGTCTCGGAATATATTTTCTTTTTAATGTATATGAAAGAAAAGGATATTTTTGTATTAGATATTGGTAATATTCGTAACGTCACCTCCATAGAATTTTCATGATCATAATGATTGTTGTCTTTGGCATGGCAACCAGTTTTTGTAGTTTGTGCATGAATCATTTCTCATATTTGATCATGTCAGTTACAGAATAACGTTCAAACATATGTTGTGTTTTATTACACAAATCTTCTTCATGAAAAATGTTTGAAGAAGCTTATGGTTGAGCAGCAGGTTCATACTTGGCATAAGTTAATCATTTCCATGAAGGCCACGATAGCATCAAAGACAATTTGCAGAACATCAATTGCAACTAATATAGAAATTATCTCAAAGGGTTAAAATTTCTATACGTAGCCTACTATTACTGTTAATGATAACTCTGAGTATAGTGAGCATTATGACAAATTTAGTACATTTACAGCCTATTGAAATCACATTAAATAATGTGTAGCCTGAGGCTAGAATAATAATAATTGTAACATTTGGATTACCGGTATCTGTGTTTTTCAATTACTCTTGCATGTCACGATCCCAATTAACATGGATAATTGGGAGTTTGCTGTCATTTACTGCCTTGAGATGAAATTTTAATTAATTATGTAAGGATCTTACATGTGAATATGTTAAGGATTTTTATCTTGGAGGAAGAATAATTGAAGAAGGACATCATTTGAGAAAGGAATCCACATGGTATTTTGTCAACAGGTGTAAGTAAGGGTGAATATGCCTCATTACATATTTTACAATTCTTATTTTGATAATGGTAGAGATATGCAAATATATACAGTATGTATGTATATATATATACATGTATATATTTATTTATATATATACACACACATTTTACTTTGATATCTTAATTTGAAGTGTAGTGAAATCAAGAAAAAGTAAATACAAAAAAGAGTTAACTTAATGCAAATATACTTCAAATTCCGTTACATAAAAACTATTGAATTTAAGGCTCTTAAAAAATTTATAGACTATATTAGAATGAAAATACATTGAAGTGAAAAAGAATTGTGTCCAAGAGAGTTTTTGATCTACTGGTTTGCGTGGAATGGCACAGCTTGTTTAAATGTCCATTTGTGTACTTGATTTCGTGGCCAACAGAGACTACAGAAACGCAAGCAGCTCATTTGGCAACCAGGGATGCTGCTTGTTAGTTATCACACAAACAAACTGCTGGAGAACAGTCGGCAAGCAGTCAACAGTATAGCCTCTGTGCTTTTTTTTTTATTGTTTACAAAGATACCCTAAATTCTCATTGAATGAATTTTAGATATTCTCACATAATTGAAGAATTTCTTCTCATATTGCCTCAAGAAAGAGAATGTTGAAATGTGGAACATTCCCTTGCTGTGATGTCCTGCATAGGTGATATGCCCAATATTTACATAAGACTTGAGCCTTTCTCGACGTTGATTGCTAATGATGGTTTCACGGGCTATAAGCCGAGTAAAAGGATATATTGCATCCAAGCTTTCGGTCGCTGACATCTCTGCGGCCTTCTTCAGGGAAATGAGTGTAGAAAAAGGGTAAGAGAGAGCTTATAAATGTTTTTGAGTGAAAATGAAATTCTGTGATTGGAGGAAATGGGTTGGAGTGTATCGGCCAATCAGAATGCAGGAATTTTGTTTATTGTAAAAACATTGAAGATGCAATCGGTCCATATCAGAAACAGTGGGAGAAAAATAAAAGTTAATAATGGGAGTCAAAGCATTTGGTTTGGAGGGATTACCGATGTAAAAATGTAAATAGAAATAATCGATCCAAGTCACATTGGGCAAACTGGAAGTGAAATTGGGCAAATTGGAAGGACGGTCCAGGAGAGATTGCAGGAACACCAACGTAACATGAGGTTATTCTATCCAGAAAAATCCGCTGTGGCACAACATGCCATAGAAAATGACCATAGAATCATGTTTGACAAAACCACAATCATGCACAGCTCTACAGCGTATTGGGACCGTGTCATAAAAGAAGCGATTGAAATAAGGTCACATCCCAACAACTTCATCAGAGAAGGGGGACTCTTCCTCAGCAATGCCTGGGCTCCATCCCTGAAGCTGTATCGAGAATCAACACTTGAAACCTCCAACAATAACAACACTTCAAACCCCCAGACCCCTATGTCTTCTTTTTAAGCATTGGCCCTGACTTGGACAGATTGGATGCAATATATCCGTTTACTCGGCTTATAGCCCGTGAAACCATCATTAGTGCCCAATATTTATTTTTCTTCTTTAGTTTCTTTACTTGAGTACCAGTAGTCATAAAGCTGTAATAGTTTCCTATCTTGAAGTACAGGTAGTGAATACTGTCTTATGTTCTCTCCTTTGGTTGTCTTATGCTTGTATCTGGTCTCCCACTGATTGGTTTCCACCACCATTGTTGTCAGCCACCAATCGACAGTGCATAAGAGCATAAAATTAAAAACCTTTTCCCACTGGGTCACTTGTGACGGTCCACCGCCGAAGAAGTATTGGTTTAAATGGGAGCTTTCATACTCACCATGGTGACCCACCCAAACACAAGTGACGTTGCAATGTCAAGCATTGGTTTAAATGGGAGTGTTCACACCGGGACACAAGTGACGGTCATCGCATTTTATGATTGCCAACAATGCAAGTTGTATGTACAGATAGAAAAAAAAAAAAGCGAACCTACTCTTGTAGCTGATTTCAGAGCCTTGTTCACACCAGTGTCCATGCATATTCATTAGATCTGTGTAGTTGGACAATAGCCACGCAGCTGGTTACTGATTTCGTCTTAGTTGAATAGCTCAGGAGCTTGAGGCACATGACCTTCATGTGAAAAGTCGCAGGTTCGATTCCCATGTTTCCTTAATGCACATTATTTTCTCACTACTTTTCAATTGCTGCAATATTTATCTACTTAATTAACGGATTATTCCCAGAAAATGAATTTTACTAGCTTTTTTCTAATGGGTTTTGAAATGGGCTGAGTCAACATTTGACACTAGAACAAATTTCAATACATTCCCTACTATCCTGTGAATGTCGCTAGGCATGCGTGGTGGCTCATATTGGCAACTTAGATATTTTAGTCGGTTCACTTTTTTCCCCTACCTGTACATAATTCAGTTGTATAATCAAGCTCAGCGAAACTAGTTATCCATTCATGAGTTTAGATTTGATTAATACTGAATATCTTATAAGTGAAATGGAATGTCGACCTGCCATCATAGATGTCACAACCGATTACAAATTGTTTTTTCATGTAGCTACTATAGCCATACTAGCAGTGACCCAATGTGAAAAGTGAAATTTCACAAAATGAAAGAACCCTTCTAAATCACCTCATAATTTTATTATTAATGGTAGATACTTATTTTATTCATAGTTAAAATACTAGGTCAGGGGTTGGTAATGTATCTATCGTGATCAACCAGCTGATCACCAAGATATTTCAGGTAGGCTAGCTTTTAGAATAATCTATGATTAGAAAAGGAAAAAAGGATGTTGGTTTGTTGTGCCAAGCAACGGGTACCCTGTATTAAACAATGTCACTCTGAAAATAGAGTTATTCATTTTATCTCTTTAAATCAACAATTTAAAACAAGAAATTTTATTAAAACGTAGGATACTGGAAAAGGATAACGGATGTACATCTAGACTTGATATTTATGCATTTCATTTTTCTCATTGAGATGAAATTTACAAGTATGAATATGTATGGGCCACCTTGTTCCCTCAATTATGAATGAAGATATCAATTTACGAAAGATTTGTTTACAATTTTTCCACATTAATTTTTTCAATAAGACAACACCTGAATGAGCAGATGATCTTGGTCAGGGGCAGTTCAGAAATGAATACAAATAGAATAAATTACAATCACTTACAATAATAATGCAATACAATAATACAACAATAATATGATAATAATAATAATAACAGGAAGGCATAGCTCAGATAGGCCTATATCCACAGATTGCCGAACCTTGTACTAGATATTACAAAGAATGCTGTAATATACATAAGTTCATTATCATACCCTATGTAGACATATTGTGTTGCATAGGGCCTATATTGAGTAAAAACCTATAAAAACGGTAGGCCAGATATGAGTAATATTCACTTGAAAGGTGACTTAGATTACTATAGATTATCTTTCATTAATATAATGAAGATATGTAAAAAATTATTAGTAATTTAAAGTGAGAAAGTCAAGATAAAATAATCATCAACCATTAAAGTTCACGTTATTAATTTCTATAAAAGAAGCAACCATAAAATAAATAAAGATAACCTCAGCAATAAGAAATATGCCATTTTCAACTAAGCTAACAAAAAATTACACGATATTACAAAATAGGCCTACTCAAACAGAATTATATTAAAATGGCATATAAAACCAACAACACAATAAAAAATAGACTATACAACTAAAACAATAACCATACTGAAAAATTCAATGAGACTGGGGTATATAACCTAAAATGTAGGCCTACTAATTGTGATAATGTAGGCCTACTAATTGTGATAATGTAGGCCTATACATAGGACAAACAGGACAGAAACTAAGGCAAAGATGTCATAAGCATATGCTTGACTATAAACTTAATATTCAGAAATATGCTAAACACCTTCTAAAAGAAAAACACCAACTCAATATGATAGAAAATAGGCCTACATTAGAAATTCTACAAAGACATGATAAAGTTTCCAGTTTACAAACAAACAAACAAAATGCTTCCCATTGGAGGTAGCCCAGTGGACTCAGTATACTCACAAAATAACAATAACAAAAAATGATAGGTTAAAAAAAGAACAAAAGTTCAAAGAGTATGTAGTCCAATGAAAAGCATGGTTTTGGAGGATTTGACATAATTTGTGTAGGACTGATAGTACAATGTTTTCCCTCATGGAAGCTGGTAGGTCGAATTCCTTCCTGAAATCCTCAAAAAACTTCGGGATAGCTCCATGGGTAGGCCTACCAATCAGAAGTCCATACACTTTAAGATCCATCAGATGATATTTGAGCTTAACATATTCTTCAGTAGGCTGGTAGATGTTAATTTTCTCTGTGTGGACTTCTAATGCCTGATGACAACCTTGCTCAAACCTGATGGTAGGGTCATCAATTATTCCATGTCCATCTGTTTTAAATGGCAGAATATCAACCCTCCTTGTTGAACCATTGGTGGCTACACAAGAAATTTCTTCTTCTACTGTCCATCCCTTTTTCTTTAATGCAGTAGCCAGCATGGAATGCACAATATGGTGCTGAAAATTTCTAAGCAGCATTCCACGGTCACATTGTCCCAAGACATGTGCAAGGGTTTCTATCTCCGGGCAGTATCTGCACCAGGCTCCGTCAAGGGACTGGCCGGGAATGGAATGCACTGCTGCTACATTGCAGTTCTTATTAAGACAGGTTATTCATTTGGATGTTGATAGACCTCTTTTGTTTAAGACCCAGGTGTTAACTGTAGTGACTTTGCTATAAAGTTCAATACCTTTGCCTCTTCCAGATAATTTTGTCCAGCTTTCATATTCTTTTTGCTGCAAGCAGTCTCAAAATTTTCGAACTGTATTCTTACTTGCTTCAACTGGAACAGAGAGGCTAAGCATATCACACGATTTCTCAAATTCATCGTCCAAATTCCTGAGTGCTTTCGCATGTGAGTTGTCTGCTCTCATTAATGATATGCAACTGTTGCAATGTTATAGAACAGCTTCCCAGGAGGCACGGATTAAATCAAGCCCTGTATATTTTTTACTGGTGTAGGCCTACTGCTGTTTGGTATGTCTGCAGGCAAAAAGAGCATATCTTTAACAGAACTTCTAATGACCTTCCAAAAAAGTAGAAGACAACTGGTGCAAAGGAGTCATCTGTAGAGGATAAATTAGTTTGAGCCAAATGCACTGATTGACAATATTCAATTTTTGATCAGGTCGTAACATAGGCATGGAGATCAGATTTTCAAGATCATTTCTAAGAGACACTATAACTCTTTCTGGACTAAATTTTACTTCTTCTTGAAAAGTGACACCTAGAAACACTGGGAAGAAGAAATTCATTTATTAGAAACCTAAATGAAGCTGCTTGCCACTTTGCAAGTTGCCATCGAACACAGCTTAACAATTCCATCTATCAACACAATTATAAGTACAGCTGTCTGTCTGTTTCTGTCTAAAACCCTATAACCCCTATGTTGGGGCGAAGGGGCCTACAAGTGGAGGTTTCTGTTACCTATATGAATTTTGTTATGCTTATTTTCTGAGAGAGGGCAGAGGGACAGGTGGTAAGCCCATCACCTCTCAACCCCCTCAGGAAACTAAGGTATTACTTGGACGTGGAAGGGCCGAGAAATTTTGTCCAGAGGCTCTAATTTAGGCCTGGAGTTCTTTTATGTCCCATAAATCTACGACACAGGCTGCCCAGCTTAAAGTCCCTCCCAGAGGACTCCATGCCCAGGATTTTTACGTCCTGAAAAACCTGTCGACCGCGGCCAAGTTTGATCCCGCGACCTTAGGATCTAGAGGCGGGCATGCTATCTCTAGACCACTGCGGCCAACATTGTAAGTACATGGCATACACAAATATAAACAATTTAACAGTTCTCTTCTAAACAGTAGGTCACAATTACTTTTTGGAATAAATATGGTGATTCAAAACAAGCACAAAATTATTAATGAAAATACTATCGATATTAACCCCCTATTCCAACTGGTTATGTAACGCACCCATCTCTTATAAATACACACAATAAAGGACAATAAGATTCAGCAATGTTGGTTTACTCACCAGCAGTGCAATCTCCTCACCAAACACAAAGGTTAGTAGGGAAATTAATCTTTAGACAGATAAAGCTTATATAAATCATAAGGTTATATTTTTCGTCTTATTGTTAATGTATGTCGAAATGCATCTTCCAACTAGTATGTAGTAAGAAAAACGTCATTGGGATTGCTGCAAAATACACTACTTGGGTCAACAATGTATACATCTTATATATACAGGAGCTGGATAAAAGCGTGTTAAGTACTTGTGATTACTACATGATTTCTCAGTAAACATGTTGTCAAATTTATATGACATTGTGAACTGTAGACTATTGCTTGACATATAAGTGCTTGAAAATAATCATCTGGAATTTTTATATATAAAATCAAGTGAATATTACTCGTATCTAGCCTACTATTTTCATAGGTTTTTACTCACTGTATGCAACATAATATATCTGTATAGGGTATGATAATAAAGTGTTGTAATGTCTAATAACCAATATAATTTTCAAAGCAATCCCAAATCTTTAGATTTTTTACTTAAATTATTTTCTCCTTCATTCTGCCATAAGGTATAGGAGATTCAGAATTTTGAAGGACTAAGGTGGTTAAAATTACAAATTAGTTCAGTGACAACTACCCTCAAATTAAAAATGAAGTTTATTACTGTATATATGTTAGGTTAGTATGCGTGTACTTTGTAGAGTAAATAACTACTGGACTGATTTAAATGTATTTTTTCTGAAAAATGATCCGCGTTTCCTGGAGAATGTTTAAAGTTATTGAAATCCTTGAAATCCTCAATGTGACTACTAGAAAGAAAGTTAGGGACCTAAATGTTTTATTTAAATATTACACTGTTTTCATCAAATGCTGTTCAGTTCTCATGACTACAATATTGTTTGCAGTGTTCACATAGGGCTTTAGCAGTTGCATTTTACTGGTCTTTTACTAATAATATAGTTAGATAGGCTATTGATATAATTAATTTTTGTAAATCAATAATGGAGTAGGCTAAATATACTATATACAGTCGAGCCTCGATATCTCGAATCACTAGAGGATGCAAAAATAAATTCGAGTTATCGAAAATTCGAGTTGTAGAGAACACGAATATTGCTGTAGGCCAAAAAACTACACTTAAATAGTCTTACCTTTTCTTGAATGAAAACATTGACCTTAATAAAAGAAAAAATTATTTCTTAATCTAATTAATGATATAGTGTAATTAAAATTATAACAAAATACTATATTGTTTATAAGGGAACCACATTCAGGAAGACTGTAATTTTCTTCTGCTTGACTTCTTCCACAAAGTTTTTGACATGTTCAACGACATAAACACACACTCATATATGGCTGTACATTTATAAACATTCTTAGAATTTGTAACGCAAATTATTTCTTAATCTAATTAATGATATAGTGTAATTAAAATTATAACAAAATACTGTATTGTTTATAAGGGAACCACATTCAGGAAGACTGTAATTTTCTTCTGCTTGACTTCTTCCACAAAGTTTTTGACTTCTTCCACAAAGTTTTTGACTATGTTCAACGACATACACACACACTCATATATGGCTGTACATTTATAAAAATTCTTAGAATTTGTAACGCCTGGAATGCTTGATTGAAAATTCATAGCGTTTACATCTTCGTCTCCCTCTCCATCATCAGAATCTTCATGATGCTTTACTGCATTCACTACGTCTTCATCTGTTGCAACAATAACTTCAGAATCCACCGCTAGGAACGCCTTGTGGTTTGTTTGCTGCTCCTTGAAAATAGACCGCACTTCGGGCTCTCGAGTCATTGTAGCTCACCTGTTTTTTCCATTACAGTTAGTCTTAACTGAACATGCTTTTTAACACAAAGCTACTACTGAATCTTCAAGGTCTTTCTTTCTTTCTTTCACCCTACCAATTTTAGACAATGAAACATCCCCATCTGAAACCGCATCTGTGAAGAGTTTTATTGATGGACAGTAAAAATTGCCAAGGTCAATGTTCCAACTTCCTTGTTTTCCATTCAATTGTATACCCTCATCCAGTACCTGACCAGCCAACAACATTCTTAGTTGAGGTTGTAAAATTGCAAGATCTAGGAAGTTTGCTCTAGACTTCGTGCTGTATTCAGTAATTCGTTATCTTATATTGCAATGAATCTTTATGATATTATTAGGCCCTTATAAATAAGTATTCGAGTTATAGAATTCATTTAAGTGTTAAAGATATAATTTAAGCTTCGAGATATTGAAAGTTTCGAGTTGTAGAAATTTGACTTAAAGAAACCAATACATGGTAATTATAGGGATTTTGTTTGGGAAATACGAGGGCTGTTTTTTTTTCAACCTCCGATGGGGCATAAAATGAAAACCACAGTGAAAATCAAAACTGTTTTATTTGGAACATTTAGGTACACCTTCTAGCTACTTTTGTACGTAGTTTCGTTCCGATTGAAACATTTGTCGTAGCATGGTACCATTTTTCCAATACCCTCTTCATAGAAGCTTGCCGCCAGTGTATTGAGAAGGGTCCTCACGGCATTTTGAAGTGTTTTGAAGTTCTTCGTTGGTGTGGAAGCTCTGTCCTTCCAGATCTTTCTTCAGCTGCCAAAAAAAGTGATAGTCACTCGGCACGGGAACAAGTTTTTGAAATCCATCGTGACAGGGGATGAAATGTGGATTCGTTACGACAATCCAGAATCCAAAAAACAATCCAAACAATGGATGCACACAAATTTCCCGAACAAACCTAAGATCTTCCAACACCAACAAAGAAATTCAAAAAAACTTCAAAATGCCGTGAGGACCCTTCTCAATACGCTGGCGGCAAGCTTCTATGAAGAGGGTATTGGAAAAATGGTACCACGCTACGACAAATGTTTCAATTGGAACGAAACTACGTACAGAAGTAGCTAGAAGGTGTACCTAAATGTTCCAAATAAAACAGTTTTGATTTTCTCTGTGGTTTTCATTTTATGCCCCATCGGAGGTTGAAAAAAAAACAGCCCTCGTATAAATTACTTTAAAAAATCGAAAATTCGAGTAATAGAGGTTCGACTTATCGAGGTTCGACTGTATTGGGTGTGATGCATCACATAGCTTTCTCTAGCTTGGGCATGGACAATACCATTTTCTCACATCAAATTTTGATTTAGAATAAAAGGGATTGTCTCAGTCTGAGTTTATGCCAACTATGGGTAGCAAGCATAGGTGCCGACTTAGGGGGGGGCAAGGTACTTTCTGCCCCCCCAAAGACTTAAGATTTTATCATGTAAGGCCTATGTATATCTACTGAAAATCCAGTTCTTGCCCCCCTAGAAATATTACCAAGTCAGCGCCTCTGGTAGCAAGTACGTTATATCAGAAGTCTGTAAACAATTCTGTCCACTGATAGGTTATTCATTGCTGTAGGCTTTTTATTAGGTTTGAGAAATCAGGATGTTTATTGGAAGCAATTAAAAACAGACAAGAATAGGATGGAACATTTTCAGTCCTATGTGCACAGTAAATTAATATGTTTCAGATTTTTGGGGAAGAATACGTGAAAGCTATATTGATTTTCTCTTGATTTAGCTCTGAAATGGTTGCATGTCAACATGAAAGTGAAAAATAAAATATCTTGTAAACAGTAAAATGTTATGTTACTGGAATTTCTATTCTTATTTCAACCCTTACGAGGCATGGTGTGTAAAAACAATGGGTTGCAAAATTCTAAGTCCTATATAAGCGTGATATCTAGCGTTTTCTGAGGGAATAGATTGAGAGTGATAAGTCATCCTTCTTTGCTTCAAACTCTAGATACCTATATAAGGATTTACAGCTTGAAAAGTCCTCCATAATTTAATTTCGAATTTCATGCAAAATACAAAAACCTGGGCAACACCAATCTGTAGCTTAAAGATCAGGCAAAAGATCATAATGCAGAATGTGTGATTTTGTATTTGAATTACAGGATATCCCATTGCCTGTAACACTCTAATGGCTACCCAATAACCAAGACAGGCATTAAGCCTCATTCTTCAAAACATCTTAAAAAGCATTGATATATCATAAGAAAATATTACAGCTGCAATATTCATTCACAGACAGATATGGTTATTGTCTTTTGCTACCAGAGTACAGGTTATGCTTCTATCACACTCATCTACTCAAAGAGTCTCATTTAAGTATTAATCTTATGTGTGATTACATTGTCTGTTCACTCACATGATTATCACGGTCATACCAAATGATTTGGTATGAGACTGACAGACAGATATTCCTCATAACTTAACTATAAATCACCCATCCTCTAGAAGGATATTCCTTCTAACGCACGGTATCTGTACATCTCCCTGTAAAATTAGTTCTCTTAGGTTTTTATTTTTGATTTATCAAAAGATTTTATGTTGTCAAATTTATATTTCTACAATGGAGAGAATATCGTTTACCATTTCAGATTGCACCAAGAAGATAGTGAACATAGCTTTGGTTCCTCCGTCAAACAATTCTGAAGGAGACATACCCTCTAATGATTCATATGTACCTGAAGAAGATAAATATGAGTATTCTAGCCGTGACAGCTGTTTGTACATTTCGGAACCTGAAACTGATCATGGAGGCCTAGAGTACAACAGTACCAAAGAGACAGTTCAAGGAGGCCAATGAGATGAGGTTCAAGGAAGCCAATGAAATGAGACAGATAATGAATCTAGTAATTCCATCAAAGAATAGTTGCAAAGTAATACTATCACTGATTTATCGCCATTACCACAAACCAGTGAGTCCGATAATGTGATTGACCCCAAACTGATGAACCATTCCAATATTTAGGGAAAAGAAATTATTTTTCCTGGAGAAATGAGCCTATAAATGCAATAAATAGCATGCAAGGACAAAAGTAACTAAAATAATAATAACTATTTATTTGCCATCCATAGAGACTATTGCCACAGGAACATAGAATACAGTCACATATACATACAGTTATACACATTATGATGTCTACATTCTATCAGCTGATGTTAAGAGATACACTTCAGAAACTTACATACAAGCTGTAGGCTGTGGAATTTCTAGACTATCAGATAATGTCAGTACGTATTGGTAAAATTATAGGCTATACACACCTCAGTTTTTCAATCATTTTTAATTTTATCATTAATAAATTCATGCATTGAGGGATATACAGTGTGTCCACGCTAGAGGGATCGAGAAATAAATGCTCGCCAGTTAAAACGAGATAAGGATATTGCTGCATTCTGCATATGACAGGAAAGGGAAACTCTCCGAGATTGTGCAACACTGTTTTCATACAGCTCCACGCACATGCGCATGCGCGTCAAGAGCTTTTGTCTCGAAATGTGGACACCGCAACAGAAAGTTCAGTGCGTGTTATGGCTAGCAGAAGAGAAATCTGATACTTGGGTGCAATGCCGTGTTCGTCGTACGTGGAATGTGGACCCACCTGGTCATAAAGCGATTCTCCAATGGGACAGAACACTCCGAGGAACAGGTTCTTTACTACTCTCGATCCCTCTTATTTTTTCATATTTATTTAATCCATTTTGACCACAGTTATGCAGTATAGGATACAATATAACAATCTATAATTCTAAGGCTTATGGCAATGTAGGATTAACTATCTAGTCTGAGTAATGAGGTTAAAAACTAAAATTCTTCTATTCTGTACAGTGCTAAATTACAATAATAATAATAATAATAATAATAATAATAATAATAATAGTAATAATAATAGTAATAAAAATTTGAATGTCAAAGCTCTGTCTCTGGGAGAAATTCCTACACCAGAACAAATATGGCACCTTTTCTTCACGGAAGACATGATAGATGAAACTGTCATGAGAACTAAATGTAAACTACATTCTTTACATGAGAACATAGAAAATAAAGATGAACCTTCATACAAGAAAACCAACATGGATGAGAAATGCGCTCTTTTTGGATTTAGTGCTTTGCTTTATTTTCAAGTCTTCAAGGGAATTCACCAAATCATTTAGTTTATGAAATTATTTATTGTATTGTTTTGTTGTTTCACTTTGCATGTTTTGTGATTCTAAAATTAATTTTCATCGAGATATTACATTGTTTAAAATTAATTAATGTCCTTTTAAAGTATGACATGCCTACCCAATTTGTTAAATTAATTATTGATGATTTATGAAAAATAAGTCATTTGCAATTTGTACTTTTCATCATGGTGTACTTCGGTATAAGCCCAGAAAACGTAGACGTCAAACAAATTAACTTTAACTAGACTTAAGTGAATTTTAGCAAAAAAATAAAATTGGATATCCATCTCCCAGATGGATGTTCCTCATAAAGGGGTATTAAGTGATGTTCCTAACTAATGTTAATGTTTTCCAAGTTCTAGTTAAATCATTCTCAGCAATGTGTTGTATAAACATTTTCAAAAAATAAATTTTACATAATACTTTTCTTCAGGAGGGGAGCTTCCTGTGTTATCCAAATAGATAACTGCAGAAGTGATAATTCTGGACATGACCTCATCAGGAAGATAGGCTAATAATGCAGATTCTACCAAATATCATACATTTCATTCGATATATACTCATATATATTGGTATAAGACTGTAGGGGTAGGTTGTGTTTATCATTGACCAGTATTTTCGAACATGTAAGAGCACTTCACAACTAGCCTATGTGCATTCTCAGTGCCCTCAGTTTCCAAAAGTTTGCAACTTTTTCTATGATTCTTTTGGCTTTTTCCAAACAGTTGATGATACCTGGAAGAACACCTTACTTAAGAGTTGTAAATAGTTAAGTTTTACAAAGTTACTTTTTGATATAACTAATACATACCTTTATATTATGAAACATGGCTTATTCTCAGTGAAACACTGGTTCCATAATGTAGCCTATGTAATGTATGGAGTATGGAGTAATGTATGGAGTAAGGTGCTCCAGGGTAACTGGGCCATGATTTTACAATACGGCCTACAGTTACCTACATAAAGCAGTGATTTAGGACAAGTTATTAGCAAGTTTTCACTGCAAAATATTATATGATTATTTAGCAACTAACAGACAAACATAATACATACCATTTAAAGTAACTTTTTAATAGTATATATTTTTTTATATATATTTATAATTCATTTGTCCTATGGGCCCAGTTGCCCCGTGAATTTGGGGTAACTGGACCACCCCAGGCTATATTCTATAAGAGCACTGCAGCAAATTTCTGGGGTAAGTGGACCTATTGTTGTACATTCAATTGATTTAGAAAAAAATATTGGTATGATCAATTGATCAATTTAAGTAGGCTACATATTCCGGCCATTGTATCATGACCCTAGTAAGGTCGTAGGAAAATAAGGGCAAAGAAAAATATCAGAATATTAGGAAAAGGTAATATATTTATACATTTATTTAAGGAAACTTGATTCTTACCAAGAATTTACAAAAAATTTGAAGAATTACAAACATTTATCATAAAATGACAAAAAAGGAAAAATTAATTACAAATTCATTCATTAAAAAACAATTGGAGTTCAAACAATGACTATTTGAGTCTATATACATTAAGAAAGTCTTAGTGGATGTTAGATCACTCAGGTCTGCTGCAAAAGCAATCATATTATTAAATTGAGCAGAACACTTGTTACAGGTTGTGGAAGTTTCCGTATGATGTCAAGTTCTCTAATGTAAGATTCTTCATTGGTTTCTTTAAATTTCATTGTATGAGAATGTCTTTTGTAAAAAAGAACCATGTAACCTTCATCCTCTTTTTGTACTACCTTGGGTATGTATAATCTGAAACTTTTCTGTTTTGCCAAAAACTTTAGCGATGCAAAACTCATCAGATTCAAGTGTAATTTTTTTCTTCATCCTCATACTCTGAAAAGCTTTCATGGTAGTCTTCTTCACTTCTTGGATAGAATAAGCATCACATTCATTTTCATCAGTAGAAGAGTAGTTGTAATGAACTTCTTGTAATTTTGATTTTCCTTTTCCTTTCTTTGCTTTTTTTCTCATAACTTTTCTCTTTTCTTGGTTTTGCCTTTTCCTCTTTATTGTTTTACGTTTCCCTTCTTTTACAATCAAAGGTTTTTTTTTTCCCTCTTCTTTTTCTTTCATTTCAAGGTATTTTGCAGTAGGGCCTAGTTATTATTTCACAGTTGTTAACAATTTTTGCCCTTTTCCTTTGCACCATATTCTGCAACAGAATGAAAACAATCAGGTTAACTTAAAACTGTAAATATTTGAGGGAGTGTGTTGTGTGAGGTCACAGGTAACTTAAGTCAATTGTAATATTTAAAAAAAAAAATTATTCGACATTATTAGACAAGCAGGCATGAGTAGGCCTACATGTCAAGACTTCATGTTGGCCTAAGTCTTTTACCAAAGCAAAAAAATTAACACTTAGTAGGCTACATGGTAATTTATTTGTTATACCGGTACCTAGGCATATGTTTTACATTATTGGGGCAACTGGACTCTTCTCGGGGTAACTGGATCCCTCTGGCCCCTTTTTTAAAAAATTTTCGGGGTAACTGGACCACCCCTGCCATACAAAGAACAAGGAGCCAGGAGTGGTAAAGAGCACTATGTTTATGCCTAACTAGTAAAAAAGAAAAAGGCACTTACCAAGAAATGGTGGAAGCCTGTTAAACATTCAAAAACACGATGTTGTTTGAGAAAATTTCTTCTTGAAAATTACTGAACCTCTCACCATCACAAAATAGTTCAAAACAAAGTTGTTGTTGTTGTTCTAGAGAGAAACAAAGATGAGGAAGGTGCCCCAACCAAATTTGCAATTGTACATAAGTAATTGATTCTGCAAACACTGAAGCCATAGAAACAAACTCTTATTGTCAAAGAATTTTTTCAACAATACAGGGCATGATTCTTGAGAACAGAAGTAATATTTCAAATCTGGGATTAATAGGCTATATGAAGTATGATATAACTGCTGGTGCCAATGATAACCATTTAGTTTCTAGAATTTGATTGAATTGAATATCCGCAAAATCCCAAGAATTCTTGCATACTTACACAATAGATTCAATATCCACAAGTAACAAGACACTTGCTCTTTGGGTTTTATTATGCAGAATATGTGGTAGCATAGGGCCTAATATATTTTTATTTAGATTGCATTGTACTTTATAGGAAAAATTATTATTTCCTGCTAGGTTGAATCCTCTAAAGTTCGTGTTGATATTATCATTTATTATGCAGTTATCTTGATAGTCTTGTGATCATTTTCAAAGTTTCCCCCTGAAGATAACTAAATTTCACCATTCTAATTTTTATTTAGACATCTGGCACAAAAAAGTAGAGAACAGAAATCAACTTGAAAGGCCTTGTGATTTAAACTACCTATCATAACTGATGCAAATTCAGCACACAGCACCAATAAATTCACAACAGTAGGCCTAAGCTATCCCTGGTTTATTGACAGGCACATGTGAACTTTCTTTTTTGTGAATATTTCTCTTACAGTTTCAGAGGTGCAGTTCACAGAATTAAAAATGTGATTGGGCTGGACTGTGTGAATGGTAAAAGTAGCAGCCAATTGTAAACACCATTATCAGGTTTCACATGAGTAAAAATAAAAATAAAAAATATTGTAAGCTTTTCAAAGGTCAAACTCCCTCAAGGGCTATGCAATGTTTCTTAAATTTGATATAGAGTCAGGTCTTCCTTCATTAAAAACATGACATTGCATTTACAACAAAATGAATGAATGAATGAATGAATGAATTTAGCCTCTATGTCCCATGAAGGGCTAGGGCCTCCTACAAGAGGGGAAGCTCGGGTAGGTAAGGTCCGCGTGGTGAGCTATTTCACACGGACGGTGCTTTGTACAGTCACTTTGCAGTTCTTAAAGTTTGTTCTTTTAGTTTGGTATAAGGTTGTTCACTTGCTGCCGCCACTCTTTTCTGTTGCGAGCGATGGTCGACCAGTTCACACCCAGTTTTTGTTGGAAGGTGTCTGCCCACCTTCTCCTCGGCCTGCCTGGTGTTCTCATGCCTATGTAAGGGTCCCACATAGTGATTTCTTGCGCCCATCTGCCTTGCTGCTGTCTTGCTATGTGACCTCCCCACTTCCACTTTGTCCTGAGGGCTTGTTGTGCGATGCTCTTTGAAGCTGTGATTTCCTGCAATGCCTTGTTGGAGACTCTGTCTTTCAGTGTGATGCCAATTATCTTTCTCTCCATTTTTCGTTCGCATGTTTCGATGCTTGTTTTTTGTCGCTCTCTGAGGGCCCAGGTTTGGCAGCCATATGTTAGAACTGGGAAGATGCAAGAGTTGAGGACCTCTAGTCTGAGCTTCCGGCTTATGGAGTTGTTGAGTAGGATGTATTTCAATGACCAGAAGGCTTTCCAGGACTGTGTTATCCTCCTATGTATTTCTTTCTCCGTTCCTTGATTGAGTGAGACAGTTTGCCCTAGGTAGATGTACTCGTCCACACTTTCTATCTCTGTACCTTGGACTGTGATGGGTGTGGTAATTCTATTTGACATTATTTTTGTTTTGCTGTAGTTTATTGATAGCCCGATCGATTTGCTAAGATCGCTCAGTTCTGTGAGCATTTGTTGCAGTTCGTTGGATGACTTTGCAAATAATACAATGTCATCGGCGAATCTCAGGTTGTTTAGCCTTCTGCCGTTTATTTTAATGCCGTATTTGGTGTCCCACTTGAGTTTCTTGAAGACTTCCTCCAGTGCACTTGTGAACAGTTTCGGCGATATAGGATCGCCTTGTTTGACTCCCCTTTGTAGTCTAAAGATCTGCCCTTCCCTTTCTGTCTTCACCTTGGCTCTGCTCTGGCTGTACAGCTTGTGTAGAATTCTGATATATTTTGGCTCGATTCCTTGCTTTTCCAGTGCTTGCAGGACACTCATATGTTCGACCAAGTCAAATGCTTTGCTGAAATCGACAAATGCCATGTTTAGTGGAAGGTTGAATTCATTGGTTTTCTCTATAATCTGGTTAACGGCTTGGAGGTGGTCTGCTGTGCTGAATCCCGATCTAAAGCCTGCTTGTTCATTCGGTTGATTTTCGAGGGTTTTTGTGAGTCTCCTTGTTATTACCTTGGAAAAGAGTTTATATATATTTGACATTAGACTTATTGGCCTGTAGTTGTTGAGGTCGTCTTTTGGGCCCTTTTTGTGCAGTAGGATCATTGTGCTTGTTGTCCATTGTTCGGGAATGATTTCATCTTGCAGAATTTTGTTGAATAGAATGGTGATTGGGCCTATTAGGGGTTCTGACCCGTATTTCAGGTGTTCGTTCCATATTTCATCTTCTCCTGGGGTTTTTCCATTCTTCAGTTCTCCAATTGCATTTCTAACTTCGCTCTGAAGAATAAGCGGGGGCATGGCGACGGTTTCTTGGGTGTCTTCAGTTGTAGTGCTTAAGGGTGAGTTACTTGTGAATAGCTGTTTGTAGAAGTTTGTTGCCTCTGTTGTGATATCTTGTCTGACAGTTGTGCGGTCTCCAGATGGTTTCTTGGCTCCTAGCATCCACTGTTTGCCTTTGGTTTGGCTTTTCCTTACATTCTTAATCGATTTTGTGTTTTCCAGTATCTGCCTTGTCTTGGATGTGCGGTGTTCTCGAATATCTGTTCGTATCGCCCTCTTTGTTAGTTTGTCTACTTCTCTGTATTCTGCTTGTTTCTCTGGCGAGTTTGTGCCTGAATGGCGTAAGTTCGCCCTTTCATTTATAAGTGCGATGGTTGATTCTTTGAGTTTGTATTCCGGTTCCTTTGTGTGTGCGGTGTTTGTCGCTTTGCTGCCTGCGTGTAGTATGGCTTGTTCCATCATCCTGTACATTTCTGTTATTTCCCATTCCGGACTGATCGGCTCTCTTGATATGTGTTCTTTTAGTTGTGTGAGATAAAGCTCTTTGTCCAGTGTTTCAATCCGTGGTCTGGCAGGTTTGGCCTTGTGTGGGTTTCTCTTGTTTAGTTTCAGCACCGCTCGGACCATTCTGTGGTCCGTGTCGAATTTTAGTTTTTGCACTACATTTACGTCCTTGACGACTCGTAGAGTGTTACTCATGATGAAGTCAATCTCGTTTAATGTTTTCTCGTCTGGGGATCTCCATGTCCATCTCTGATGTGGCTTTTTCTTGAAGTATGTGTTTAAGATTTTCATTTCGTATGCTTGTGCGAATTGTATTAGCCTGGTTCCCCTGTTGTTCCTTATGCCATAACCATGTGCGCCGATTGTATCCTCTTCTCCTCTGTCTCTGCATCCTATTTTGCTGTTGAAGTCCCCCATCACGAAGTGTATTGTTGATCTGTATTTATCTATTGTGGTTTCTAGTAGCTCGTAGAACTCGTCCATTTCGTTTTCATTGCTGGTTGATGTTGGGGCGTATGCTTGGATGATCGTGATTTTGGATCTTTTTGCTTTGAGGCCTAACACCGCTATCCTTTCGGACACTCCGGTTATATCGTGTATTAGATGTTTTGCTTGTCCTTTTATGATGAATCCCACTCCCTTTTGCCCCGGTGTGGTCCCCAGATGGTACCATATGTCGCCATTTGTCTTTTCTACTATGTCTTCTCCAGTTTTCTTCACTTCACTTAAGCCTAGGATATCAAATTTAATTTCTTGGAGTGCGTTTTCAAGTTCTACCTCTCTTTCGTATGTTCTGAGTGTTCTAGTATTTAGAGTAGCTATAATCAGTTCCTGGTTTCTGGGCGATTTTGGTGTGTCTGGATTCGTGGTTTGTTCTGTTGTCGTTCCCTGTGTTGTTATGTTGTTAGTTGTCGGGTTGAGGGGTTCCAGTTTACCCACTGGTTGTTTATCATCATTTTTTGGTATCCTATTTTGACTGTGTTGCCTTTTTCCCTCTCTTCTCTGGCCCGTGCTCTGATGAGTTGTTGTATTTCTCTCTCTTTTTTTGTCATGTCGGCGTCAATAAAGCAGTCTTGGCCCCTTAACTTACTTTTGTTTTTCATTACCTTGATTTTGTCGTCTAGCGATTTCATCTCTACGCGTACCATTCCTTTCCCGGTGTTATCATTACCAATGTAGGTTGCTTTGGTGAACTCTTCTTTTACTTCTATGTTTCTTAGGATTTCTTTAACCCTTCTCTCTGGTGTCGGTTCTATATCCTTATTCATTTCCTTGCTCTTAATGATGATGTTGTTTCGTCTCTCTCTGCGTTGTCTGTACTCTTCTGCTTCTTGTAATGATTTGATCGTTTCCTCCAGTTCTTTCATTTTTTCGCTTGTTGCGTTGTCGACATTGTTCAGTTTGTCTTCTACCGCCGTGCATCTGTCCTCCATCTTTTTATCGTAGCTTCTGATTTCTTCCTTCAGGTCTGCTATGTCCTTTCCAGCTGTCATTATCCTAATTTTTTTTAATAAACAGAGAATCAGTTGCAGACTTCACCCCCAGGAGTGATCCTGATACTCATGTCTGTTAAAGGCTTGAAGCAGTCCCCATCAATTAAGAATTTCATAAGATAAGATAAGATAAAATTTATTCACCATAAAATTTCAATACAGAAATTATGGGCTTCATCAATAAACTAATCCTAGGCCTATTGGCTAATAATTGCTTACAACTAATTAGAACTAATACATGCATGAAGATATGCACAGTGGATTCCATTACAGTGTCAGAGTTCTGTGTATACTAGATAGGCCTACCCATTATACAAATGTTATAAATGTACCAAGTCACAAGATGTACCAGAGGATATAAACATATTTTTATTTAAGAGTTCCAGGTTTAAAAATTCATCAGTGGTGTATGGCATATGATGTAGGAGCATTTTTCTGACTGACTTTTTGAATAGGCTTGTCTGATTGGCTATTATGTGTTCAGGAATTTTATTATATAGAATTATGCCCCTATGGAAAATACTTTTAAGGCTACTTGCAATTCCATGGGTAGATAAGTGGATGTGCTTAGATGTTCTTGTATGATGTGAGTGCTTATGAGTTTAACACAGGTCAACAGTTAGAAGTGTATTGAGGAAGAAACGTGTTCTGGTCAGGTTTTATTAAACTTCAGTTTGTGATAGATTTCTAAACCTTCTCAAAACATCCAATTTTCAAATCTGTATATTTTGCGTATTTCCACTCAATTATTTCTTAAGGTATAATATTCTGAGGTAATTCCAGTGAAAGCAAAAAGATATTCTTACGGCAAAAAAGAGTTCTCAGAATAATAGTCGATGTTAAAAAAACAAAGTCAAAATTGATAACATACTTCCCTTAGCATGTGAACACATCTTAGCACTGATATTTATACAGTGGATAATTTTGAGCACTTCATAGCAAATTCCAATGTACATGACATCAACACAAGGAATTAACTAAATCTTCATAAGCCAACAACACTCATCTTATGCTGTACCAGAAAGGAACTTTCTATTCGGCAGTACAAATATTTAATCATTGTCATCAAGACATTAAAATGTGTATTAATAATAAGTACAACCTGAAAAATAATCTAAAACATTTTTACAGACACACGCCTTCTATACTGTTGACGAATTCAACAACTTTAATAAATTTGCAGGCAAGGCCACAATTGTGTACCGTAATCCCTTAACTTATATTTGGATCATTGATAAATTCCATTGTCTGTTTGTGGTTAATATGGGAAATTTGTATGGATAATATTGTGCATTTGATATATTGCAGCAATTTTAACTTTGAATAATTATACATTACGTCCGCAAGAACATTATAGCATCAACCAACGGACAATAGTGTAAGATCACATAGAATCTTTTAACCTAACACACAAAGTTGAACATTATTGGTACTGTGTACTTTGCAATTTTAATTAACTTTTTAAGAATTCAAACCATTATCTGCTAACAGTTATACCATAATGAATAGAATGAGAAAGTGTGATGACTCCACCGCTAATACAATGGTGGGTTTAGGGAGAGCGGCGGTCCACCGAAACACTGGCAGCACCTTCGTTTGCTTTCAACTTCTCAATGCTGCATCATGATAGTTTGGCATATTATGATTAAACTCGCAATCTTTAATTAACCCTTCTGTGAAATTTGTGCAGAAATAATCTGCACAACACAGTCCTTCTGATGGTTAAAACAGAGACTTAAAAAATGCGGACATAAATGTTTTTATTTCATTATATTAGTATTAGCCCGTAACATCCCTATCGGGCAAGGGCCTCTTTCTATGAAAGGTAGCTGGGTTCTTGCAGACCCGGGTAGCTAGTCCGGGAGAGATCAGTCTTTGATAGTGTCCGAGTTGAGTTTTATAAGGTGTCTCCAGGTTTGACGGTCCTTGGCTTGCGTCGTCCATCGGTTACCAAAGGTGTGCCTGATGTCGTCTGACCAGCGTGTTTTCTGTCTTCCTATGTGCCTTTGACCTGTCCTGGGGTCCCATGAAGTTATTCTGTATGTCCATCTGGTGGGTTGTAGTCGCATGGTGTGCCCTGCCCATCTCCATTTTAGGCGGCTTGCTGTGGTTGCTGCGTCCCTCATGCCTGTCCTCCTGCGTATTTCTTGATTGGGTATCCTATCTTTTAGTGTGATCCCTAAAATTTTTCTCTCCATTTTCCTCTGACAGATTTCTATGGCTTGTCTGTGCTTCTTCGTTAAGCTCCATGTTTGTGCTCCATATATTAAAACCGGGAGTATGCACATGTTCATGACTTCGGCCTTTAGGTGAACCTTGTATGAATGATCTAGGAGGATGAATTTAAGGGACCAGAATTTTGCCCATGCTGCTGTGATGCGACGTGCTATTTCTTTGTCTGAGTTATTCTGGAATGAGAAAATCTGCCCCAAGTAGGTGGTTTCTTGGACATACTCAAGCGGTTCTTTAGTAGCTAGTGTGATGGCAACTTCGTTTCTGTTCGTCATTAGTTTGGTTTTTGCTGAATTCATGGTTAGACCTGCTGCTGCACTTAGGTTTTCCAGAGCGTTAATGTGTGATTGTAGTTCGATTGGTGTGGGGGCAAAAAGCACGATGTCGTCTGCAAATCTTAAGTGGGAAAGCTTTGTCCCATCTATGTTGACCCCGTAATCACCTTCTATTCCTCTGAATATACTCTCCAGTAAGCTTATAAAGAGTTTAGGTGACATTGGGTCCCCTTGATGCACCCCCCGTTGTAGCTTAAATTCTCTGCCTTGTTTATCAAGTTGAATTCTTGCCGTGATGTTGGAGTATAGTTTGGCTAGTACTCTTATGTACTTATCGTCTGTTCCTTGGTTCTTTAGGGCTGTTATTAGTGGTACATGTTCAACTGTGTCAAATGCTTTCTTAAAATCTATAAAAGCTAGATAAAGATCCTGATTGAATTCCTGGGTTTTCTCTAAAAGCTGTCTGACTGTGTGTAAGTGGTCTATACTGGAGTAACCTGCACGGAATCCTGCCTGTTCCTCTGCCTGGTTTTCGTCCAGATTGCGGTTGATCCGTTTAGTGATGATCTTAGAGAATATTTTATATATGTTAGACATTAAGCTTATCGGGCGATAGTTGTTGATGTCTTCTTTATTCCCTTTTTTATGCAGCAGTATTATGTTATTGGATTGCCATTGCTTGGGGATATTCTCCGTCATTGAAAATATCTGTTAGATGTATTACTAGCTCTTCACCTCCCGTTTTTAGCTGTTCATTGGTGATGTTGTCTTGTCCTGGCGTTTTGCCTACCTTCACTTCCTTTATTGCTGCTCTAACCTCGCTCTTCAATATTGTAGGGACGTCCTGCACTTCTTCTAGAGGAGTTGAGATGAATTGAGACAGTCCTTCGGTTGAAGTAGCAAGTGTGCTCTGGTATAGTTGTTCGTAAAAGGCTGTGGCTGTCTCCACTATGTTCATTCTCGTAGTGACTTTCGTTCCATTGGTTGTTTGGACTTGTTTGATGAGTTTTTTTCCTTGTGTTAGCTCTTTCTTTATTTTCCTTAATGACTTCGACTTCTTCATCTCCTGCTCTACTATTTCTGTTTTATATTTGCGTAAGTCTTGTCTAATGGCTCTTTTTGTGGTTCTGTTTAGTTCTGTGTAATGCTTCCTAGATTCATCGTTATCATCCCTTGCCGTTTATGCCTCTGTTCGTCTATTTATTAGTTGGAGTGTGGTTTCGCTGAGTTTCGACTGCTGCCTGGACTTGCCTTGTGTTGCTGCTTCTGTGGCTGCTTTTTGAATGCTCTGCTCTATGCTATTGTAGTTTTCCTGGGTGAGGTTAGAATCCATTCATGTTCTGCTTTCTAGGTTTGCCTGTAGCTCTTGTTCAAACTTTATAGGGTTTAGGGCCCCTTCTTTTGGTTTCCGTTTGTGGAGGAGTTTGCGTCTTATTATTTTTCTTTGCATATTGACTGTTGCGTGTACCATCCTGTGATCCGTGTCGAACCTTAGGCCTTTGACTGTTCCTACGTCTTTTATGAGGTGTAGGTTGTCGCTTAGAATATAGTCAATTTCGTTTTTAACCTCCCCGCCTTGTCCTCTCCAGGTCCACCTGTCTCTTGGATTTTTCCTGAAGAAGCTGTTGGTGATCTTAAGGTTCTGTCCTTCGGCAAATTGGATGAGCCGTTGTCCTCTTGCGTTTCGTTCGCCTATTCCATATGGGCCTACTGGGGTTTCTCTAGCGCCCCTAGTGTGTCCTATCTTGCTGTTGAAGTCGCCTAATACAAAATTAATATTTGCTCTATGAGTGTTTATGGTATCGTCTAACTCTTCGTAAAATTCTTCCACTTCCTCATCTGAGGTGTTTTGTGTTGGAGCATAGACCTGTATGGCTGTTACTGTCGTGTTGTTGATGTTAAATTTCACCACGGTGATCCTTTCCGATATCCCAATTGCTTCCGTTAAATGTTGCTTCAACTTCTTGGATATTAAGAAGCCTACTCCTCGTTGACCACCTCCTGTGCCTGTGTAACTCAGGAGTTGCCCGTTCGGTAGTTCAAGTAGTTCATTATATAAACATCACCAATTACACAAAATTCATGGAGGGTGAAACGGAATTTGACTATGCGACAATTTTTTTCATTTTTGTGTCCCGTAAAAACTTAAAGCGAGAAAGTTTTAGTGAAATATTTCAACTTTATTTTAAATTCAGTACCACCTTTATATCTTGAATGGTTTACGAGTAATTGAGTGGTAATTATTCCGAGCGCTACAGCTGAATGAATGATGTGGGACGATCGTGAAATGTTGAGGGTGAAGCAAATTTGACTATGCGAAATTTATTATTTTATTTTTGTGTCCAGAAAGAGATCAAGCGTGTAAGGTTTAGTGAAATATTTGGATCTTATTATAAATCGAGTACCACCTATATATCTATAATGGTTAACGAGTAATAGTAATTACTCTAAAGCTAAAGCTATCAGAATGGTATTAAGGTATTAGCAGGCATCTTTTCCATAAAATACCAGCAATAACGTAAACATTTTTACATAATTTATTCGTGGACTCAATAATAAATACTATATTAACTGACTACTTGTACCCATACTGCAAGATTGACCCGCTGGGGAAAAGGAGTGAATGAAGCTTTTTTCTAACTTAGTAAAGCTGCACTACTTTTATTTATGCATTTATTGGATTATTTATCATATTTCCTGTTCACTTATGTTAGTAATTTTTATGTATAATTATCATAGAAAATGTCTTTTTAGTTTAATATCTTGTTCCTTTTTTTAATAATATAATTTAAAGGGGTACTGAACCAAAATTTTCACTTTATCTTAAAATAAAATATGATTCTCGCTAAGTGCAGAGTCGAAAACCATTTCTTTTTACGTTCACTCATTCTCATTCTGTGAGCAATTTAAGTTATAATGTTGCAAGGCTGTGACGTCACGCGGCTACCGCGCCGCACCGTCAGCAGTTTCAGATTGGCTTGCTCTGTATTGTGTGAAAGGTGCCGGTCCTGTATTTCCTAGTATTGTTTATTGTGTAGTGTAAGTGAAGATGCCTGCGTGCAGTGCTTACGGTTGTTCAAATAATTCTGGTGTCCATAGGAATGTTGGTTACTATGTATTCCCTGATAAAAACAAGAACAGACGTTTGTACAACAAATGGGTTTCTTGCATGAAGCGTAAAAATTTTGTTCCAACAAGAAATTCTAGAGTAGCTATGTGGAAAGCATTTTAAAGAAGATGATTTTAATGAATCGGATATTTTAAAAATCAGAGTATTGAAGGATGAAAAATTCAGGTGCCCTAGACTAAAAGACAATGCGGTACCTTCAAAGTTTTTAGTATGAAGTAAAGAAATTCCTTCTCCCAAGAAAAGGAAGTCTAATTACTTTAAAAAGAGGGAAGTGTTGGAATTAATTGATAATTCAATAACTGATACTAAACAAGAAAGAGAAGCTACACAAGTTTATGAATGTATGCATGTAGAGTTGAAGACTGACGCAGAAATACAGTGTGAGATAGGCACAGAAATTTATAGAGCTGCAAATTCTGTCTATATGAACTACGTTGATGAACATGACACCTCGGATGAAAAGGATGAAGATTACGTCCCCGATGAAATCACTAGCGAAGGAGAAGAAGATGGCATAGAAAATATCAACTTGTCGAAAAAATATTCTTTTGTGTTTGTCTGTATAAGTGCCCTTCTTACACTGTTCAGTATATGCCATACATGTGGCGCTCCAGTTAATGAACGTAAAGTTTAAACGAGAGGAATAATGTTATGAATAAAAACTCATTTTGTGAATGGGCATACATACGAGTGGTCTTCTGGAAGCATAGGTGGAAGTTTAAAAAGTAATGTGTTCATAGCCTCAGGAATGTACCTATGCGGATTAACATTTAATTATTTATCAGCTTTCTCAAATTCTATTAAGCTATTATTTTTTTCTGAATCATACTTCTATAGGCTTGTAAAGAAATTTGTATTTCCTTCCGTACACAAAACGTGGTTAAAAGAAAAAGAAGCTAACTATGTAGATGCTATGAGTGATTTAAATTTACGTTTATGTGGAGATGGACAATATGACTCGCCTGGTTTTTCTGCCAAGTATGTGACGTATTCCATTATGAATTTAGCAACGAATAAAATACTAGATTTTGTAATTGTACAAAGAGGAACTGTAGCTGGTGACATTGAGAAGGCTGCTTGTGAAAAAATAATAAGCACAATGAATGAGAAACTCCCTATTAAATTGTTCCTAACGGACAGACACACAGGTGTTAGAGCTTTAATGAAAAACAAATTTTCACACATACACCATGAATTTGATGTTTGGCACCTTGCTAAATCTCTAATGAAAAAGATTAACAATTTGCCGAAATCCTCCGTCATTCATGAATGGAAACAATAAATTTATAATCATTTATGGTGGGCATCGTCTACGTGTGAGAATGACAGTATACTGCTAAAGGAGAAATTTACCTCAATTCTCAATCACATTGTTAACATTCATAGTTAGGAAGGTAATTAGAAATAGGTACCATTCATGTGCTCACGACGTGCTGAGTGCTGATAAAATTAAAAATATTAAATGGCTCAGTAAGCATTCGAAAGACTACCATGACCAGATTTTTAAATGATATTATGCATCTCAATCATTTTTGTCACACAGGAAGTCTTGAATCCTATCATAGCGAACGTCTTAAATATGTACCAAAAAGAACCCATTTTTCATTTGAAGGCATGCATTTACGGTCAATGATAGCAGCTCTTGACCACAACTTCCATCAAGGAAAAAGAGTCGTGGGTGGTTCAGTGGAATTTTCTAAATCATGTGGGGATTGGGTTTATAAGAGGAAGTACAACAAGAAAACATTTGAGTGGAGGCAAAATCTTGTAAAGAAAACTGTCAATGAAGTTAATGAATACACATCCCTGAAGTGTCCGTATGTAATACCAGATGTTACCGATCGGAATGACATACCATGCAATATGGGTTCACTCCACAAAACCAAACCTTCAAAAGCGGAAATGAGAGAGAGGTACTTTTCTCGGATGGGATTAACTTTGTGAATGAAGAATGCAAACAAAGAAATTAATATGATAAGTTGAAGTGAGTTACGGTAGGAGAGAAGTGTAATTACAACAATGGATACTCAACAGTAAAGAGTGCAAAAATAAAACTAATATTGGGGCTGTTCCGTGTGTAATGCTCCCGGTCAGAACCGAGCTAGCCGGGTGACGTCACGACGCGCTGCTATAGACCGCTACAACTCGGAAACGGTAAGTTGGATCGAGTTTTTATTTTCGCCATAGTAATGCACAATCAGAGCTCTTACTCATTTGTAAATAAAATATATTTGTAATTTTTTAGTTCAGTTCCCCTTTAACAACATAAGACGTACATCAGTTACAGCGAACGGCGAATGGTCGAGGGTTTGAGCAAATAGCGGGCTGTAGTTAAGGCAAGAGGATTTAATTTTTAATGAAAAAATCAGGGAAAATGCTTTGAAATATTGTGCGATATATGTAGAATGCATTGCAAAACAATTTTTGCGTATGTGCGTCTTTATCGGATGTAGAGATGCCAATTTTAAAGATCACGCGCCCTATTTTTGTAGTGCTGCTTGTGAAATTTTCCGTACCCTGCAATTCACAAACCATCCCTTAGTTTATATTATCTCTGTTCACATAATTTGTACACAGATCTACACTTTTGACAGTGTTTCACCTACATAGCTTACCCCATACAGCCAGGAGAAAATTAATATTAATATAAATAATATTACTATTAATACAATATTAATACAAATTAATACTCAGTAATATTCTTATACAATGTAATATTAATATTAATTTATAAAATATCCCTTAGCTGTTTTCTACCCTAATTATACGTTGTTATTTCTATACAAATGTACAGTCTTTAACAAATTCTCATCAAATTATACTAACATACCCTCTACCCTATTTTCTAGGCAACAAAATATTAGATCAACATCCCTTAGCTGTTTCATACCTATATTATATAATTGTTCATTGCTTGTGAACATATTCGATTTTTGGAAAGATGTGGAACGAAATGGCTTCTTGCAATCTGAGAAATTACTGTTACACACGGCCATGTTTATTTATGGAGATGAGATCTTCCAAGACATGTAAAGCAGCCCGAAAATTGTCAAAAGTATCTAACAATTCAATTTAGATAAGGTGAGTCATTTTGAAATAGATTAATGTATTATTTTGTTTAAGAATGTTTGCAATTTTTCCTATACCGCCCGTAGTAATCTTGCTCCCGTGAATCTCAAGCAGAGTAACTGCTACCTAGCGGCGGAACCAGTGAACTACCTCAGTCATCACACTTTCTCCTCTATTCATTATGGTTATACTATGAATTTTATGAATGATGATACTGAGTGTGATAGTCGAATATAGATAATGTGTATGAATGACAACATAAAATATGATTAATGCTATGATTTATTAATATTGATGAAACTAGTATATAACTAACAAACTAACTCCGTGGCGCTAACATCCCAGAAGGGACAAGGCCTACCACCTGACCGCTGTGTCATCTACCATAGACAGCAGAATTGGGGTTATTTGGTCAGCATACCAACACCCATGGCCGTTAATGGTGGCTTCCATGACCGGAGCTGCTACTTCTCTATCAAGTAGCTCCTCAATTTGATTCACGAGGCTGAGTGCACCCCTACCAGACCTCCCTACCTCAGAAAAATCCGAGGAGGTACCGGGGATCAAACCCAGGCCGACAGATCTGTAGTCAGTGACGCTAACCACAAGACCACGCCGGCAGTCTGAAATTAGTATATATTGATGAAAAATACCATGATACAGTGAACTTTCAATAATTCGGACCTCAGTATGCTGGACTTTGGATAACTTGGACAGATTCTTGGCGATCCAGACCCAGATCTACAGCCATTCTATGGCCACTTCAGAACTGCAAGAGAATTAATTATTCAATTTCAACAGAACATTTACAGTTTCTTTTGGCCTAAATCTTCTCATAAAAATATGCTCACAATGCTACATCATCATAATATTGTACTAAGAATGTAACAGTGTGTATTTCAGACTCTGACTAGAAATTTCGGGAAAAACCAAAAACAGGTTGCACCTTCGGATGATTGTATCCTGCCCAACCCACCTTAAATAGTGCAGTTTCTTTTATACCACGATCTAGTGAATTCTTCTGTCCTCGTACTATGAAGACACTAGTGATTGGATGTTGGAGGTGTGACGTCACACCGCTAGATGTGCAGTGACAGGCTGACAAACCTTGTGGGAGATATGATGAGGTGGGTACAAGGCACTTGTGACAATATACAAGGACAGTTGGTCACCCTGCTTCACTCAGAAACAAAATACATCAGACAGTCCATGCAAATGTGAGTATCGAGTGGGCAGAGCTTAAGGGGCGACCTGTTTTTGGATTTTGCAGAAATTTCAATATAGAACTGAAGTGTTATTCTTTTTTGTTCCAGTTGTTAGTGTTAATATTATGTTCTGCCTCATACATTTTGTTATTGCGGCTTAAACACAAAATTTCGTTACTTAAATACCATTTCCTAATTTACTCTCCATAAGCCGGACATTTCATAACTCGGACAAACCCCTGCCCACTTTAGGCCGGTTTATCGAGAGTTCACTGTACATGATAATTTTACGAAGATATATTATAGACAATAGACAATAGACAAGTTTATTCGTCACTAAGCATATCACAAGAAATGCAATAGACTTCGTCAGGCAACAGTAATTGGTAGGCTACCAGCCTACTACACTTTTACAATATGGCCTATTTTAAAAGGCAACGTAACCTATTTATGTCTTAATAATAATTCTTAGAACTAACTTATTATTTAGAACTTGCTATTTAAAGCTGGTTATTTAAAAAACTGTGCATTTAAAAAATCATTAAACTATAGGCCTAGCAGATTTATGTGTAAACAATTCTAATGACAAGCCTATTATTTAAAAATTGTCATTCAATAGTCTTAATAGGCCTACTATAATAGAGTTATTTACACACAATTTTAAAATCTAGTTTATTATTTAAAAACTGTACATTTAAAAAGTCATTAATACTATAAAAAGGATTAGTTTTGCACCAGACAAGCAAATTCTTTGAAAAAACTTCAACAGGCAAACTGCGGAAATCCACTGGAAAATTGTTAAATATCTTCAAGCCTAAATAAGTGTGGTACTCCTGTGTTCTTGTTAACCTAACTCTATTTACATCTAAGTTTCTACAATTTCTTGTGGGGTAGTTGTGTATATTTTCTCTTTTCACATGACTGTCAGAATTTAATTTTACTAAAACACAGACTTCATAAATATATAGACTAATTACAGACAAGATCCCTGATTTGACAAACAATGGTTTACAATGTTCCAATTTTCTTGCTCTAGTTACTATTCTTACCGCTTTCTTCTGTATCTTTAACACATTATTAATTCCCACCAGTGGCGGCCGGTGAGAAAAATGTTGTGTGTGCTACAGTATGAACATGCAAAAAATAAAACGTAACATGCCATTCACCTATGTCAAAAAATGAAGTCCATGCAATTCCATGTGTTCCCGCACAGTAGTATCCAAATAAGAAACGAAATCTATCAGTCCTAAGAAGATACCAGGATTTTCAGAATGTTCAGTTTCATCGTAACCTCTCAAAGCAAATTCAAACTCCCCACAGAACTTAATAGCCTACAATCAATAATTTTTGAAAGTACAAAGGCCTACCTGGTTTTTTTTTTCACACAGCCGAGAGATTTAATACGTTATGTATGTACTTAAAGTTACCTTTATGCTGTTTTGTTAACTTGCTAAGGTGTCCTAAGTCCGTTGCTCCCGTTTATCTCCACGAATTGGAAACTCCAAATAGAAGACAAGGAAAACAGAAGAGAGCATTTCTAATTTACAACCACATATCCAACTGTTTTCATATACCGGTACTCTCCTGTGAAATTTTATGTTGTAAACGCAGTTTTTTCTGCCTTTCGCTTTTTGGTTCATAAACAAATCGGGTGTGGGCCTTCCTAATTGTTTTATCTCGATTTTTTCTTCCTTACTCCTTCTAGAGAATGGACAAGTTATTAAACTATCTACTGAATTCTTTCTGTACAGTCACAGCAATAACACTGAACATCTACAAACACGCAGCATGAAATATACTTGTTCCACTATTCGGTTCTGTCTTGTTTACAGTTCACACTTCGCACAGAAACTATTATAGAACGCAGTTTGAGAATTAACAGGGTGTCTGGTCAGTATGTCCCTTCCCCCAGACGTAAGATTGTAGGCCTACTAACTTACCCTCCGTCAGAAGCTCAGCTGGCGTGCGCGTTAAATTCACTTCCCTCGTCACTAAAAATTTATCCATTACAATATTTATAAGTGGTTTTTCAGTATTCAGTTTCTTCTTTCCTTAGGTAATTTAACTCCACAGGTAATCCACAGAGGAAAATTAATACTGAGCGGGAATGGAACCCGGGTTTTAGCTTTGTACGTATTTATGTATTTGCATTATTATTATTATTATTATTATTATTATTATTATTATTATTATTATTATTATTATTATTATTATTATTGTTATTGCTATTATTGTCAGTATTAGTATTATTATATATTTATATATACACATTGAATTAAGGAAACAAATCTATGAGGCTATTAGTATAAATTATCCTATTAAGTATAGATTTAGCTCTTAAAGCTAAGCTATTTCATATTTTCATAAGATTTAATGTCAAGCCATGGTATTCTGAATTAGGGCCTACTACTAATTTCGTATTAAAACAATCTATTACATTGTAGAAACCAACCTGGCTTACATCGATTTGAACTCTATTAAAACTGCACGTCAAGAAAAGCCGCCATCAATAAGATGCGTTACCAAGGACTGTTCCTACTTGCAAAACAACCTTCAAAATATCCACCCCAACTGCCAAACAAGAGGTCATCAACTCACCACCAGTTTCTTGTAAGGCATGCAGCATACCTATAGGGGGCCAGGTTCTACTAGATTCATAGCTCCAATGAGGCGGTCTTCATGCTAACAGCGGCAAATATACACTCCGCCTCAGGGCACTTTCCAGGCCTCGGTCATCAAGCAGAGCAGCGCTATTCGGGACTGAGCACACTGCAGTATAATGCTTAGCAACTCAAGCTGACGCTGTGAGGGATACCGCATACTGTATAACGGTTGGAAATCTAAGCTCAATTTTTTAAAAGCATTTTTAACAGAATATCTGTAATTTTTGTGTAAATAATCAATAATATTTTATTCAACAAAATGATCAGTGTCCAAAGCACAGTAGCACATTAACACCGGCCGCCCCTGATTCCCAGTCCGTTACCCCAGATTACAATACCAAATCTAATTATGCTCTCAAAAAAGGCAAAATAAGCTAACCTTAAATAATTTTCTGTAACTTGTTTCTTTAAACTGCTTAAAATATAAATTACTCTTGATAATCTTACACAGAGGGTTTCAATATGTTTCTGCCAAGATAGCCTACTATCAATATTTATACCTAAAAGTTTTACAGAACTGTATGAAATGTCATGGGTTGAAATTATTAAGTTGTCTGTTTTTTCCGTGTTCAATATATTTATTTCATATTTCTTATTTATTTAATCCATTTTGACCACAGTTATGCGGTATAGGATACAATATAACAGACTATTATAGTACAAGGGTACAAGAATAATATTAGAAATACATACAACACAAACAATACAAAGAAATACAGGATCAAAACATTACAACACTACAAAAACAATAAATAAATAAATAAAAAGTGCAATGTGACAAGTAGGCCAAAGAACACATCTGAAAGATTATTTAAAGTTTTTGGCTGCCTCAAAAAATTAATCATTTTTGAAGAAGCAGATTTGTTTTAGTTTCATCAGTACTAAGCCTTTAAATTGTTTAAAAGTTAAATTTCTAGTAGCAACTGGAAGAGAATTAAACATTTTCACTGACATGTACCTAAAATTATGTTTGGTTGTTGCAAACAAGCATTGATCCTGTAAAATGTTATTGCAATTTCTGGTGTAACTTTAGAGTCATTAACATATAAAGAATTATTGTAAACCATTTGCAGAGAACCACTCTGTTGCTTCATTTAGGGTCTGTTCCTTTAAACAGGACAACTGAAACATGTCACTATGGCTATTAAACAATGTGGTGTCGTCAGCATATACAGTTAAACTACATGAAACATTACATGGTAGATCATTCATTAAAACCAAGAGCAAAACAGGTCCCATTACCGAACCCTGAGGGACACCGAATTTGACACTAGTGACTTGAGAGCTGTTTCCATTAACCTCTACAACCTGCTTACGATCTTTTAAGTAGGACACCAGCAGATCTAAATTGCAGCCTTGAAATCCATAATGAGCCAACTTATTTACAAGAATTTCATGTTGTACACAATCAAAAGCCTTGCTTAGATCGCACAAAGTGATCTGAGCAAGGCACCTTTCCTCTAAGGCTCTCAGTATTTCTTTAACTACACTATCTACTGCTAAAGTTGTAGAGAGGCCTTTCCTATACGCAAATTGACTCTTACTAAACAAGTTACAAGATTCAAAGTAGGAACATACCTGGTTCTTGATTATCTTTTCAAAAATCTTGGCCAAGGTAGGAATACAAGAAATAGGTCGATAGCTGCTAGGCGAATTTATGTCACCTTTTTTAAAAATAGGAACGACCCTTGACAATTTCATAAACGCTGGGAATACACCTTCGTTTAGACAATGATTTACATAATAGGTAAATGGACTTAAAATTAAATGAAATACTAATTTTATGAAATTACTTGTTAAGCTGTAGACATCTCTTGTGTCTGAATTTTTCAATGACAGAACAACTTTCATAACTTCACTTTCTGACACATTAGAAAATTTAAAATTCACTTGGGGCTGAGCACTATTTGTCACAAATTGATTGACTTTACTCTTGGAAGCTTCAACTCTCTCACAGATATCTTCCACCACAGCAGAGAAATAGGTACTGTAGTCTCCGGAGATATTGTTGCCCCGTTTCTTTGCATTGATTTTCATGCAGCTGAGTTGATCACCAACCAAGCTGTTTTGCATTTGTTACTGGACATCTCAATGTATTCTTCATTCTTCTTTTTCTTCGCCTCTCGAATAGCTTTGCGGTATCTACCCCTCAGTGTCTTTAGTAGATTTCGAATATTTCCGTCTTTGGTTCTTGTTAATAGATCATGATAAAAAACAATTAATTTCTTCATGTTTTTCAGCTCGGGTGTATACCAGTTAATTTTTTTCGTCTTTTGTTTATCACTCCACACCTTTCTTTTTTCCAGGGGAAAACAATCGTTAAAATTGGATAAAAAGCAGTCCCAGAAAAAATTGAAACTTACTTCAGCAGAAATATCTGAATTAAAAATAAAATCCCAACTAACATTACTAAGGTTATTAAAAATGTTATCAATTTTGGCAGGTGTTATTCTTCTTACCAACGAAACCTTGTCTTCAGGCCGGAATCTATAGGGTTCACCTTGACGAATTTCAATAATTATGGCATCATGGTCTCCTAATACAGGCTTAACAACCTTAATATTATAGTCAGAGGAGGATAGGTTGGTTAAAACATTGTCTAGACAGGCACTGCCTCTTGTAGGTTTATCATTGGCACAAAACAGATTGAACTGTCTTAGAATATTCAAAAAATTAGTTACACTAGGCTTCACAGTAGTAATATCAAATTCAGCGTTAACGTCCCAGCATATTATTAGTTTATAAACATTTCCCCTGCTGACTAGAAATGTCAACATGTCCTCCAGTAACTGTAAAAACTTGTCCACTTTACCATTTGGTGATCTATATAATGACACTACAATGATGTTAAAATGAATGAGTTCAGCTGCAGTGACTTAAAAATCCATTTCATGGCAGAACTTACTTAAATCCACCTTCTTAAATAATATTTCTTGTGATATGATTACACTCACACCCCTTCTGATGCAATTCGTGCGGGAGAAACTATTTCCCAGAGAAAAACCACTAGGTACATTAACTTCAGCCTCTCCTTCTCTTAACCAGTGTTCACAAAAATATGCAATATCAAAATCACCCTCATTTAGGATGTGTTCAACTTCCTCTACTTTATCGCTAAAACCCTGTATGTTAACAGAGAAAATTTTGAGGCATTGATTTATTTTAGGCACAAGCCCTGGTGTGTCCATTTTGCCTATATAAGAATGTCTGCTCTTAGTACCATAAGTAGGCCTAGTATCAACTTTACAATTTGACCAATCAATAAATAAATACTTTATTATCACATACGTCTACAATTGAGCAATGCTCGTAAACAGGTGATTCGTCATGGATTCCTTAATGCTAAACTTAAAACTAAACAAAAGTTAAATATAATTATGAATATAAATATGAACAAAATATAATAGATAGGCCTATTACATTCAAACACGGGACTGTATATAATCTTCAATGGAGTAGAAGCAGTGATCAAGCAGATATGCTTTGATTTCAGTTTTGAAAGAAGACATTTTGACGATTTTTTTAATGGAGGCTGGTAATTTGTTATACAGTTTTACTCCCATATTCATTGGTCCCTTTTGACAGATTTTAGTGTTAAGCCTCTCATGGTGTAGATCTGATATTGGTCACTTTCCTCAGTTTTTTGAACTAGGTTCATCAGCTGTATCAACCTATATGTAGGTGATGTCATAATATGTGTGATATATCTGTAACAACACAGTAAATGTTGTACCAACTGGACTTTCGGGATAATTGTGTTATTTTGTGGTAAAGATGGTCCTCATATCATACAAATTTCTTATATTTGGATATATGTATGTAACCAAAAATTTTTGTCTGTAAACTGGTATGTATGAGTGTGTGTGTGTGAATGTCTATGTAATATCATGATTTGTTCCCCATCCAGAGTCTCATTACTTATTTTGTCTCCATGGAATGCAATATTATTAGCATTAGTATTAATCTCCACACCATAAATATTTTAACTAGCTTCTGAATTTCTCTATACATATGCAAAATCACTAACTCGTATTTATGTTCCACACCTAAGGTTTTTCACCTTAAATGTATTTAAGGGATCTTTTTTTTTTTTTTTTTTTTTTTTCATTTTATGAAAAGAGGTTTTATAAATATTTGTAGTTCTTCCAACAGTCAAAGCACATATTTCAGTAGATATTCCTCAAATTTGAAATAGCATCATACTATATTGGAAGTTTATAGAGTGAAGTAATTATTATATATAAATAATATTGAGATGGATTGTGACACACTATCTTCACTAAAATTGACACTAACCTGGACTGCAGTTTTGAAGGGTATCCCTATTTATCCTCAGCTAGACTCCATCTGTATGTTGATCGGCATCAGCATCACCATCCTCTTGATGATGAAGTGTTCAGCCCGGAGGCCGGTACTGCCCTGGGGGAAAGGCCCACAGCCCGACCGAGGGATACTAGGCCGGATGATACCGCGTGGGGTGGCCAATTCCTTTTGTGGGACAGCATCCTCTTGTGGACAACCAATGTACTTCCTAATGAGATTAGCCGTGGGAATTTCAAACTTCTCAAGTGTGTCTTTGTTCTTGTGTATGTGAATTTTTCCCAAACTGTCACTTGTTTGTGTCCCTGTATACATTCCCGTGGATGAAGATCTCATTAGGCAGTACATTGGTTGCCCAAAAGAGGATGCTGATGCCGATGTCGATCAACATACAGATGGAATCTAGCTGAGGATAAATGGGGATACCCTTCAAAACTGCAATCTTTGTTAGTACCGGTATCAATTCTAGTGAAGTTAGTGTGTCACAATCCATCTCACTATTATTTTTTATTAAGATAGTATTTTTGTAAATGTCAAAATTAGTAGGCTATCTCTGTTATCTGATTTCTTTGATATGTGGGTCCCATGCCATTCTTCACTGTAAAGTTTAATAGAACAGTAATTACAATATTTGTGTTGAAAACAGATTTATTTCACTTGTATTTTCTTATTAGACCTACCAGTACTTACTATATGCAGTTACTGCAAAGAATGTAATATATAATTTAGCCTTTCTTTTAGAATGGTAAAATTCATAATACATCTTATTAAATCAATGAACTGCTTGAATAGTAATGTACACATACTCACTGATGTTGCATTCATAACATAAATTATAGTTTATTTTGTAATTCATATGCATATTATTGTAAAATCTAGTGTAATAATGCGAGACACACAAATGGTTAACTTTAGTTTTTAGATTAAGCTTAAGTAAATAAAATCTAGGATTACCATAAGTTTAACGGTGGAGATACTAGTGTATTTGAATAATGTGAATTTAAGAAAAGTTTAGTAAACTCTATTGTTTAGGTTTTTGAAACAAAAACCTAAAAATAATTAGTAGTTAATAAAGTTTTTATTTTTCTGAAACAAAAAACATAAAAATAATTAGTAGTTAACGTAGTTTTAATTTTATAGATTTATTAGAACATGTCTTGTGCATGTGTATAAAATAATGTCTCTACATATAAATGTAATGCTATTTCTCCTTATAGGGTCCGGCGGGGGTGGGCCCTCCGAGGGGGAGAGGCGGGGAGGGTCGGGGAGACCGGAGAGGTGGTAGAGGACATCCAGGGGGTCCAGGATACGACCCCAGAGGTGATCCTCGTGGTGATCCACGAGATCCTAGGAATGCTGACTACCATGGTGATCCTCAACGGCGCATGGAGGGCCCTCCAAGAGGCGGAATGGAAGAATCTTCCCAGCAGCAGACTAAAGCTCCTCAAACTCCCGCAAAGCCTTTGAAGGGGGTCCCAGCAGTTGTGCCAGACTTTGTGATACCTAACAATAAAGAATCTCCTACAGGGGCAGCCCCAGGCCCCAAGTTCCCAGAGGCTCCCAACTTGATGCAAAAACTGAGTGAGATGACTGGAGGTATGACAGGTGGTGCAGACACATCTGTCGATAACATCATCTCTAAGGGGAAGGAACTTATCTTCATGAAGTTTGGTCTTGGAGGCAGCAAGTAGCAATGTGGTATATTTGCAGTTCAGTTGAGAATGGTGCAACTCTTATTGCAGGCCTCTCCTCACTTGCATTAAACTTAACTGTGATAACATTACACTGCCTTCATTCTGGAAAAATGTTGTAAGTATGACATATGCATTCTACAGATCATGGCTTCTATTTATCTTTTATTTATCCTCTCATGCTCACAAAAACAACACACACAAAATATCTTTACACACGTTGTTAATTACTGGTACCACTGATTTAACTGTCATATCATTTCACTTCCTCAGCGTCTATTATTCTTAACATTTTCCATTTGCGTTTTTTAAAGTTTGTATTATATTTAAAATTTATGAACTTTATTTAAGAATGTGTTCGTTGTGTTTCACAAATATACTTTGCATGGTCCATGAAGCATTGGCTTTTGTATTTGAGTCCATGAACATCAAAATTAATATATCTTCAGTTAAGCTATCATTTCATCATCTTTAATATTATTTTCCAAAATACAATTGTTATATTTTTTAAGCCATTGATGGCAAATCATGGATGTTTATTATTATTATTATTTTCTGAAATACACAGTAGACTTACTGGTACATGACGTACAATACATTTTAATTCATATTAAATTTTCTTAAATACAAGTGGAGCAAGATTTGCCAGTCACAGCATTGCCCAAAAATCAGTATTTCAGCTGAATTTATTACACAAAACCGAACTTTTCTCTTCGTTACTGCTAAGCGGAGTAAAAAATACAAACAGCTAGTTGTAGGCCTATTATTGAAAATTAAGAAATATACTGTAGGAGAGAACATTCTATTTTTAAAATAAGTAATTAATTCTGTGTTTTTTTAATTTCCTTTTTAAAGTTCATTTTATTGATTCAACAAATATGAGTTTACACATGTCAGGATTACATGTCCTTACTTACTAAAACCAGATCAGTAGTCCTATAATTAAGAGCTTTTATGCTTTTTGTACTATGCCTACAGGGGAGGAAGGATTCATTTTGAATTACATAGCCTACAGTAGGCTATATTTAGACAGGACACAATAGAGGATCTTTCCTGATAAATGATTAGTTTTGTGCAAGAGAAATCTCCTGGAGAACACAAATTCAGAAACAATGAATGGGGAAGGAAACGGACTGTCATGATTTTAATTACAATCTCAGCATTTGCCTGAAACAGGAAACTGTGGAAACCCCAGTGAGGATTTTTAGCCTCAGGAAACAAACTCTGGACCTCCCAAATGTGAGCCTCATACAGTTCCTGAGCCTTTTGGCTTGATGGGCTTTCTTTAATCTGCCTCTGCGATTTGTACTGGTTCTTCCATCCCAGGAACTGATTCCTTTTTATGCCAGACAGGTAATGCTATGATGGTCTAGTAACAATTAGGCCTACTTACAATTGAAACTTCACATTTTGGTGAACTATCCTCAAAATTTGCTCAGTGTTTACTCATTGAAACCAATGTATTGTGCATTTTATGAAGGATTATAATTATTATAATTATAATTATTCTCAGAATACAATCACATTTGTGCTTTTAATTTCAGAGCACTGATGAAGTTCATAAATTTTAATTACTACATTTTTAATCATTACTTGCCAAAAAGTTGTTTTTTCCAATATGAGTGTGGGCTGTTGTTGCATCATCCCTGCATAGTAGCCTACACGTTCATCCAAATTATAAGTCCTGTTATGTGTTATAAGAGCCATCTTTATTTTCGTTTTCTTTCAAAATGCAACCATGTTTTTTTTCATTAATAATAATTCCAATTTTATTTCTGTTATAGAACACATCCTAGGTGGAATAAGCCTCAGTAGGTATTATGAGGGACATACTACATTGATTTACACTTTCACTTTTTTGGCCCTTCTCAACATTATCTTCCTCTAATTGTATTCACTTTTGTCATCAGTGTGTCAGCTTCTTCAGACTCTTTCGGAACCATTCTTTTGGAGTGCTATGTAACCATGCCTGGACAGGTGTTTTCATTTCTTCAAAGTTTGCAAAAGGAGACCAAGCAGAAGTTTCTTCATGACCTTGACAAAGTGTGGTGTCTTTGTTTGGAGAGTATGTCCATCTGATCAATGGCAACGGTGGTTTCCCAGCTGGTATGGGGACATGCATTTGGGTTCATGCACTGTTATACCACAGAAGTAGTGCTTAAATGTCAACAAAAAAGTAGGGATTTCCACAGACCTTTGTAGCAATGTGAAGCATGTTGATATGGAGCAAATTTCCAGGATCTTGTATCCTCCACATGCCTAGGGTGCTTCAACTATAGTCTTTTGGATTCCATATTTATAATGATGGTCCATTGATATTAATAAACATGAATGAAAATGGAGTACAGTAAAGGAATCGACAATGGGTTTAAAAGTGGGGGTATGCCACTCCCCCTTCCTGAAAAATGTAGAGGTATGGTGTAAAACTGCATTCCCCCTCGATTTAAACCCTGTTCAGAAGCACACCTTTCACCCATACACCTGGCCACTTCCTTTGAATTGCACAATGTAAATGTTGCCATATATGCTGCACTATTAATTGTGGCCACTAATTCCAAATAGTCGATAAGAATGATGCCCTTCATGTTCTGGAACACGGTAGCCCGCTTACCTACTGAGGGCTATGTTCAACATTTCTTTGGCAGTGCTTCAATTACACCAATTGTTGTTTCGTCTCTGGCTTATTTTAATAGAGCCACTATGACTTGTTCAGAGCCATTTGGCAGACTTTGAAGAACTGGAAACATATGTTCACACATGGATATGCAGCACTTCAAAAGAATGGTTCCAAAAGGAGCTGGAGAACCTGACTCACCCACCACGACAAAAGTATTTACAGTTAGAGGAAGATTCTATTGAGAATGTGGGTCTATCAGCTGTTGTGTAACATGTCTTAATATGTCAGAAAAAATATATAAGTTTAAGCCCAAATCAATGTAGGCCCCTTGTAAAATATTTATGCATGATGAAATTTCAATATTTAGCCTACATTTAAACATTAAAAATATATTAGACCTGCAATAAAAATTTAAATCTACTGGTATTCATGTACCTATATAATTACTCGTTTATTGAATAGAAAGGAATAATTATTGACAAATCTCTTGTATATCAGTAAATAAGTTATTACCATACTTCAATTCTTAGAAGTTTCATGCAACCCATTGAACAGTTTTAAACCCACTGAGTTTTAAGAAACAAAATATAATATCCTGTTATACAGGCTGTTATTTAGTTTCTGATACATAACAGACTTACTGTTCAAGTGCCATAACCAAATATACAGTGGAGTCCAGATAATCCAAACTTCGGTAATCCAAAAGTCCGCTTAATCCTAAATAAAAAATCGGAATGAAAGAACTAAGGTTACAATAAAACCACAGTGTTACTTAGTAATATAAAGTATATTTCTGAAAATTACAAGAAAATTATCTCTTATCACCCATTTCATCCAGAGATTTGATTATGTATATACAGACCTTATAAAATAAACTGTGTAATCACACATAATAATACATATTTATTATTATTGCTTAATCCAAAAAATTTGTTAATCTGAAATGGGTCTGGATTTTCAGGACTCCACAGTACAATCCTTTACCAAAAAGCCCTACCTTAAACAAGACTTTGAAACCAGTTAGTTCTTCCATAACTACTGTAAGTTTAATGAATCTATGCAGAAATAATGAATTTTATTTTCACAATTACAAATATTTTCTTAATTACAGAAGGAATACCTATAGGCTACTTCTTCTAGGCTTTTGTAATGTTTATTATATTGTCATGCGAAATTTTTCTCCAGATATAAAAGATCTGTAGAATGCCTGTCCTGAAGGATTTTTGTTCATACTGAAATGTTTTTCAGACAGACTGGCAACTTGTTGAGAAGAGTCCTTAGAAAGTTTTCTTTTATATACCGGTATTAAATTTGTTGTATGTTATCAGTAATAAATGTGGTCAGGTTTAATCCATTTTAAGATTATAAGGCTGCAGCTGCTTAAACTATAAACAGTCTAGTTGCTATGTTTGTTACACAATCTGTTATAACAACATTTAGAAGTGGAGTGTTAATATTGAAGAATTTTAATAAAATTTCTCTTCTTGGAGTGGTAGCTAAGACTGAGGAATTGTTGGGAATATCATTTTCAAAATCTGCTGATTCCAAAACTGTGAAATAAATAAATAAATAAATAATACTAGATGGCAATTAAATAATTATTAATGTTGAATCAACAGATTAATGCAATTTACAAAAATTACATTTAAACATTACTGGTACTGGTACTTAATACATTCCTAAGTAACTCTTATGTACATAGCACAATTAAATTGCATGAAAAGGGAAAAATGTTAAAACTAGGCACAGTTCTTTCTTTTCTAAAAATTCTTTATCACTTAATTAAGAAGAGGATCCCCAAACCCTAGTATATTGTTTTTTTAATTTTTTTATGGCCAATGAAGAGGCTTATACATTTGTTATTGTAGCCTAATTCTTTGTGATATTATCATGTTATTCATTCATATCTGAATTATTTTTAGATAAGAACTCTTTACCCTCAGTGATCTTTAAAACTTTACAGAATCCTATTTTTAATTTTTGTTGTTCATAAGTAAAACATTGTGGACACGGATATGAATTCATGAAAGCACAGAATATTATTTCTGTTAAACATTAAGTTACATGATAACATTTTAGAGTCTGCCGGCGTGGTCTTGTGGTTAGCATCGCTGACTACAGATCCGTCGGCCCGGGTTTGATTCCCGGTACCTCCTCGGATTTTTCTGAGGTAGGGAGGTCTGGTAGGGGTGCACTCAGCCTCGTGATTCAAAATTGAGGAGCTACTTGATAGAGAAGTAGCGGCTCCGGTCAAGAAAACCACCATTAACGGTCGTGGGTGTCGGCATGCTGACCACTTGCCCCCCAATCCTGCCATCTGCCTACGGGAGATGACGCAGCGGTTCGGTGGTAGGCCAAGTCCCTCCAGGGATGTAGCGCCACAGAGTTTAGTTTAGTTTAGTTTAGATAACATTTTAGAAGAAAAATTATTCTGACACCAGGATTTGAACCTGTGCTTTCTATGCTGATGCTCTTTGGACTGAGCTAGCCAGAGTATGATTCATGGTATTAGATGGAATCTGTCTCCTATGAATGAACGAATGAAGGAATGAACTTAGCCTATTTCACCCCTCATTTACACTATCCACTAAGCACTGATATTGAGTCGTGGGTCTCTCCTATGATTACCCTTAATTCTAGCATCAGCAGGACAACCAAAAGTTGTGGGTTTGAATCCTGATGTCAGATGAATTTTTCCCCTAATAAATTCTCGTGTAATGTTCAACACAAACAATATTCTGTGGTTTCATAAGTACATATCTAACTTACATCTTAAATGTTGCCATACAACAACAGTGGGAACCCAGTCAAAAAACAAATACCGGTAACTCAGTATGCCTCACAATACTGTACTGGTATATGAAATAAAAGCCTTTCAGCGTGGTTGACAATATGAAAAAAGATACCATCTGGCACTGTGAATCAAACTCTGGCTACTTAGTTGGGAAACCATTGCATTGTTTTCTCCTAAAATATTCTCAATGTTCATTGGTTCAACCAAACAATAGGATACATATATGTCTTTGTTAACTTTATAACATTTAATTAAAAATAAACATGAGAGTTTGATGCATCCTCTATAGATGTGTGAACATTTGTAGTAAGGTCGTCAGGGGTCTGGAGGAATAAGGTCTGAACTTAGGTTTCAGCTTGGTACACCAAGGCTCCCACCGGATGTACTCATCCAATTTCAAATATTCCTCCAGTTACCTGACAACCTTACTACAAATGTTCACACATCTATAGAGGATGCATCAAACTCTCATGTTTAATTTTTATTAAATGGTTTAAAGTTAACAAAGACTTATATATATATGGGAGATCATACCATATAATTAAACAACATCAATTCTACAGCACTATAACATAAGATTAAATTATAATATTCCACCTTAGTACAAGGATCATTTCTCCTATGTGTTTGTAGCTTTATATGATTATGTAAAATGAAAGTAAATAAAAAGATGCTTTTCCTTATACCAAAAAAACATAATCAATTGAAAGGAATTATTTATGGGAATATATGATAGTTTATTTTCATTGCAAAACATGACTGAAGTATTTCATGTTTTTTAACATAGTTTTCCTGTTATCTGGGAGATAGGCCTACTTACTTTTATTTGTTAAAAAATTCAACTTTTCTGTGCATAATCTGCAAAACAATTGACACATTTCAATTTTCCAGCTTCGTTTTCTTTCTTTTCTTTGTGTTAGAGAAAGAAAGTGAGTTTATTATTAAAGAAATCTACCAGTTTATCATTATCATTGCATACTTTATTATCGATATTATGAACTCAAGATCTTTATTCCCTAATTAAATTTATTTCATTTGTCTCTTATTTCAAATGAAACAAATGCAATGAATATACCAAATGTAGTTAAATGTTGAATTCACTGTGGTACATTTTTAATGAAAAATGAAGATTTTTAGTGCAGAAAGCTTTTAAGTAAATAAGAGTACTCATACATAACTGCTTCTTATTGAATGTCTTGTATAAATGCACTAACTTATATGAATTTTTCTTCAATAATTTGATTAGGGTTGGTAATTTTCTGTTTTTGCTAAGCCAGGGAAAATGTTCATTCTTTTAAGTAAACCACTCAAGAACTGAGGTGGTTTCTTAGCATCTTTTTAGCATCAGGTTTATGAAATAATAAAATTTTATATTTATATAGACTGTTGACCTGTATGGTAAAATAATGATTTTAATAAATTGAAAGTGGGATTTTTTCTACATTTAAATATTTTCATCCATAAGTTTGTTCACTCCAATTAGTAAAGATCCTAATTTAATTTGTTTCATTTAATACATAAATCATAAAGTGTGATTCATATATTATCTTGTTTGGTCTAAAATCATAGTACAACAGCAAAATATAAATCTTCCTATTCCTTGAACATTCAGGTGAATATATTGTGCCTGAGTTATAATTTTTAATATCACTATAAAAGATAATATATTAAATTTGTACTGGAATATTTCTAAATAAATTCTTTTGCAGTTATTTTCATGATATGGTACATCGGTTAGTTATTGTCTTCCTTATCTAGCCATATGTTAAAAATATATGATCTTTGCTGTTCCAGTGCAAAAAGAAGAAAAATAGGAATAAGTAGAATGAAAGTTTTGCGATTGTATTTTGAAATTCTGTTAACTAATCTCAGGTTAAGTAAACCCCATGAGTAAAACTGAGTTCTTGCAAAGTGAGAACAGGTTATTTTATTAATATAGATTCAACTTACTGTACTTGAAACCAGACTTTACTTGTTATATAAATTATAAACTGTTGGTATACGAGTTTATTATAACGACAGCATTAAAATATACTGCATGTCTCCAATAGAACATGCCCACCATTCCAATACCATGCATTAAAGTAAAGTATTGACTTCTCTATAATGTGCCTAGAAAGTGCTTCCTTCGTGGAGTTAGCAGATTTTGGGAACAGTAAACATATCATTTATGTTTTCAATAATTTATTGTATTTTCACTCCAATTAGATATGAATCTAATGTTATAATACAATGTTAAATAATTGTTTGTAACACAGAACTGTTGTTGAATTGTTTATCACAGGTTTATGAAAGTGGCAAGAGTTACACTCATTCTCACTGTTCTTTTTAATTCCAGTCGACAGTTAAAGCTTGCCAAATGAATAGATGGGTTTGTATATAGTTCAGCAAAGTGAAAGAAGTGATCTCCAAGATGGATACAACTTTAGTCAGTGTTAACATTGATCAGTAGTGACTAATTTTTCTTACATAAATTCACTTTCTTGCATTTCTTTTGAACACGATAGGAATTTAAGTCAAGAACGAGCTATTGAAAGTGTAGAATATAATTTATTTTTTTTCTGGATAGTGTGAACTGAATTGTATTCTTAATTAACAGGAAATGTACATCACTTTCTTAAAGAAAATCCCAATTCAATTGTTGTTACTTTAGGAAAAAGAAACTTAATTCTTGAACTTTGCCCATTTTGTAGTGATGTAACTTAATATTTACTTAGTTATCTTACACTTACTACTATTTTTTTTGGTGATGTGAATTACTGTTGCTGAAGATGATTGCCCTAGGCAGTTGAAAGCACTCCAACAAGGTAATTCACATTACTAAAAAAATAGTAGTCAGTGAAAGGTTAACTAAGCAGTTTAATATCTTATTTTTGGAAAAATTGTGAAGGATTTGTTATAAATGTCTTAGGATAGTATTGCTAGAAAAGTCACAAGTACTTAAAGTTGCCATAATTCAGGAGTGAAAAGCTAGACATCTTTCATGTAATCATAGATATTAATTTTGTTATCTTTTTTCATTTTTCAAAGCAAAGACTGAGCCAATACCTATGAGTGAGGTATCAGTCAAAATGTTTTTCACTACAGTTTGACTAATTTGCATACTGTTGAGTTTTAACATGTTCACTCCCACCTGCCTAGTGGCCTACCAGCTGGCTTATCCCGTCCTTTTTACAGAGTTAGCAAACTTTCACATCAATATGGTTTTATTTAATTTCCGCCATAACTATTAAAGATAGGATTGTGAATTTTTACATACCTTCAGGAAGAATCAAAAGGTCAGAAGAAAGGTGATTGCAAATCAGCACAAAATTCATCAATGTTTGTAACATTTACATCTTCCGGTAATACAGATTCAGCATGAAAATTTTCACTTTCATCATCATTTTCACTATCTGATGGAATCAATTCATTCCTCGAATCTTTGTTGAATACACCAAATATTTCAAACACTTCTTCATCACTCAATGCCTTTTTAGAACAAAACGTACTGCAAGAACTGACAATACCACTTACACCTGCACATGGCTTGGGTCACATGGATTTTCAAACACAAAAGAAACATCAAACAAAGCTTGTTTCTAACTGGAAAGAAGGGAATATATGCACACAAACACCATCTATTGCCTGAATAAAGAATTACATTCTGGTTCAGTTTCAGTCATGAGATATACAGCAAATTGTTAACACCCATTACGTCGCCCTTGGTACATTGGACCTGACAATTCTCGGGCAAGTTATGTCGCTCATGGGAGTGAAGGTGTTAATAAGTATTTTGGCTAAAGAAATAAAAACCTTATATTTTAAGTTCAACACAATGTTTTTATTTTATTTTATTTTATTTTATTCAGTCCATTGGAACATCCTACATGTTATGGGACACATCAATATAATTACAAGTAAGAATATAAATTTACGGTTATAAGAAATATGTACAATGTGAACATTTCTTTACAAAATATACAACATAAACATTAACAAATTATTATATTAATTTACAACACGAATACAAAATTTATAATACAATTATGTAAAAATATAAAAATACAAATACAGAGGTGCTGAGTTATCCTGTTGTGTACATAGTTATTCCAATAATGTTGTAAGTTATAATTATAAATACAGAATTATTTCCTCTAGCAATAAATATGAACTTCTAGGAACAGAATAAATACATGTTAATGTAGTATTGAAATAGTAAATAATAATAATAATAATAATAATAATACAAGGTAACAGGATCAAAGTTAAATAAATAAATATAAAATTTAGAATGGAAAAAGCAGATGAAGGTTCTTCCAACCTTAGTGAGCTCATCCCATCTTCTAAATTGTAGCAACAGGGAACCAGAGTCAACCTAGTCGCTCTCCGAAAGGTGGAGCCAGTCGTTACTATTGCCTGACCCTATTACCAGAATAATTCAACACCTGTCCTAATTGTACAGTACATGGAAATTTTAATGAATTCAGTCATTTTTTTCCACAAGTCATCACTGGTGCACTGCATGAGGCCATTTGGTCCTTATCATGTTTCACACTGTCACAATATAATGTCCTCTTGGGTATATCTGGTCCAGTGGTGATATTCAAACAGTTTAACAACCGGTTCTCATCAGGGTATTTGATGTTAACTCAAAATAGGCTAATATGCTATTTTGTCTTTTCATACTCATATAAACTTACTCAGCTTCCTTAAAACATAACCTTACACAACAAAAGAAGACCACAGTCCGTTTTATAATCGAACATCGAAAGCAAAGCGAGCGAGTGTCGAGACAATCGGCCGTGCGCAAATAAGAGAGTCTTCCAACTTAACCGCACGCCCGCTACCTATGGTGGTAGTCCACCGCTAGCGAACATAAATGGCGTGTTTTGGTTCTAGCAAATTCATATATGTATTATCACTGTTGTGGATTGGCGTGGATCTGATCTTGGAAAAAGGAAATCACTCATTGTGAAGCTACCGGTTCGGAGAACCTACAAGATATTTAACAACCAGTGCGAACCGGCTGAATATCACCACTGATCTGGTCTCACATCTTCTAGCAGGTTATCTGAAATAAAGATAAAAATTATGAAAAATAATTCTGCTTATGAATGACTATGACTAAAGAATTAATTCAATGAATAAAAGCAATAACCTTTCTTTTAAATTTACATAGCACAGATATTTCTTTAATGGATTGGGGTAAGCCATTGTATAATTTGAGTCCTATATATGTGAAGCTTTTCTCAAATAAAGTGGTCTTTTTTGACTCATAAATCATTTTTAAATCATTTCTTGTATTATAGGAATGTACATTTGAGTTTGACGCTGCGCTACAAACCGGAAGGTCGCGGGTTCGATTCCCGATGAGGTCGCTGGAGTTTTTCAATTGGCCTAATCCTTCTGGTGGCACTATGGCCCTGGGGTCGACTCAGCCTCTAACAGAAATGAGTAGGCCTACCAGGAGCAATCCTGGGGGTTAAGGCGGCCGGTGCGTAAGGCTGACAACCTTACCACCTTCATGTGCCGAATGTCTAAAAATCTGGGAGTCTCAACCTCCTGGAACCCTCTGGGCCTCCATGGCCTGTAATAGGGAACACTTTACTTTACTTTACTTTACATTTGAGTTTGTTTGAAATTTAGAAAGATGAGTTTCTACAAACATAAGGGTCTCTTATTTGTAGATGCAGGAGAAGGGTAGTACATTGAGATCTTTTAAATAATTGCCTACAGCTGGTTATGTTGTCTACTTTTAATCATTATTCTGATAGCTCTTTTCTGAAATTTAAATATAGCTTCACTGTTTGTTGAATTTCACCAGAAGATTACTCCATAAGTTAAGAGGGAATGAAAGTAGGCAAAATTGTTTCGATATCTCGATTCAGAGCACCATAAAAACAAATCATAAATCCTAGCAATTATGAGGAAATTATTGCTACATCAGCCATTTGCTGTTGACCCATTGTAGACCTAGTATAGGATTTCAGTCTATGGAGAGAGGAGAATTATTGCTCAACAGTAAAAATAGTTACTGGTATTGTAAGAACCAGTAGCATGTCGGGAAGAAAAGTTTTTTTCCAAAGTATGTTGGCCTGTATAAATATTATACTTATTACTTTTGGGATGCTGAAAATGCAAAGCACCCCTGAAGTCGGCACCTTGACTTCAGCATCATTGACTTGGAAATGGAACTTCTCGAAATACAAGCCATGACCCTATTATTTCTACAATGACAGAATAACACAAGCTATCAACTTGCTAGGAAAATTTTGTTTTTAAATCAGGGGACTAAGCACAAAATAGAGATATGTTTGATATACTTTGAATTGAAAGAAACAATTTTGAAAAATAATGCCCAGTTTTTATTCAATTCTCCCTCGCAATTTGACTCTCCTTTTGTGTTCTTTTACTTGAATAATGGGATGGGAAAATGAAGTATATTTCTTTGGAAGAATAACACTTTACATTTCAGTATATGACATACATCATTCAGAAAATTATTAATAAATAATTACAATTCATCAATACTCATCTTTTTATAAGAAAGAATAATAATAATAAGAATGGCACTGCCTTGTGGTTGTAGTTTTCATTACGAGGGAATCATGTACTGAATAAATGAAATTACATCACTACAAGAAAGAAAAGTTTTTTGAAACATGCCAATATTTAAATCTATTAAATCCTGATTAATTATAGTTATCCTTACATGATGTGCAGGCCTGTAAGAAAAAGTGATGAAGGCAACTTTTCTTATATCAATGTAGTGTGAACATTCCAAGTTCCACTGCCTAAATAAAATTCCCAGAGTTACAAGTAATGAAAGTAATGGTGCTCAAAATCTTGTTTAATTCTACACTAACAAGAGCTTGTACAAGACTCTAAAATATTCCTATCATGTAAGTGCCATAACAAATCTGAACAAAAAGTAACAGTATTATCACATCAGCAACATGTATTGCCTCAAGCAAATAGCATAAATAAATTTTACCATTTAAGGGTGTTGAGATATTCCATTAACCATAAAGGAAAAACATTTTTTATTGTTATCATTTACATGAGAACACAATTTAAAATAAATGTGATGGTCATAATCAAAACATATACACAGTTGAAACACACATACACATAATATACATGTACATTTTCACATATACACATAAGGAGTTCACTCTACACTTGTGTACACATGTTTGTAAGATTAATATCTGCATGAAATTATTTGCATTGTACTGCGATATACATTAATATGCATGATTAAGTAATATGTGATAGCAAATTGTGGATAACCAACAGTGCTACATACATACTCTTTTTGAAGTTCCTCCAAAAGCTGCATTTGGCTCCAAGTTGGGAATTTAATTAACTTCGAGCATGTTTCAGAAAGTAGGAGAGATGATTTTCAGAATTCTACAGCTTTCTTTTCATTATGATTGTGATTTTTTAACCATTATTATTATTATTAAGATTATTATTTTTGTTGTTCTTGAATCTCGTCCATTTTGAAGTTTATATTTTGAAATTAATATTTATTAACTGTTGTTAGCACTCATATAATGACTTTCATTAATATTTTTGTAAATTGAAGCATTTGGAGCATTTTCAGACTGTGTGGCAGCCATCTTCAGCAACTCAGCAAAATCTATTACTATTATTGTTGTTGTTATTATTATTATTATTATTATTATTATTATTATTATTATTATTATCATCATCATCATCATCATTTTTTTTTATTCAGCTTTATTTATACCCATTTGAGCAGTGAGGCCATATCAGCAGTTCAGATTCTGTGTTTATACCAGTTCCGGTAGACTATGGAACTGTTGATGTTCAACTATTTTCTATTGTTGGTGTGTTTTATGGCACCAGTAAATTTCAACTGATATTAATAAATTTCAATGAATATGATAAAGGATGAAATAATGAGGATGAGTCATGGTAAGTGAATATCCAATTTGGCATTTTGCCTTTACGACTGAGAAAACCATGAAAAAACCCATGTCAAATAGGCCAGCCACAGGATTTGAATATTAGGCCTATTATTATTATTAGTATTATTATTATTATTATTATTATTATTATTATTATCGTCATCATCATTATATATTTTCCCTGGTAGTCTGTGCTTTTATAATACGGTTTAGTACTTACAGATAATACCATTAAAAATGAGATAATATTATTGCAAACATATATTACTATAGCTTACATATGATTTTCTCTTTTCCGCACAGTGAGTTTGCTGGAAAAATCGAAAATGAAAAACAAATTATATTTTAAAACACACTGAATTATTACATCAGTGAATGAATTAATAGAAAGCTGTACAAAATTCAGATTTTCATCCTTCTTGCTTAAAGCCTAATTATTTTATCTTGGGTACTGCCCATTTTTAGAGTTTTTTTACTTGCGCACACACATTTATATCATAAACTTTCTTCTGGACAGTATTGATTCTATGATATCTTAATATTTAAGATATTTATAATAAAGTCATAAATTTTTCATACAGAAAATATCTTTTAGTACACACTCTGCAAAGTGGCTGTTTCTTGAACTGCTAACACGCCGAAAAGTAGCACATTGCCATACTAGTTCGGTAAAGTAATTTTATCGTATTAGGCCGGTAAAGTTGCCATGGTAACCCCTAGTGAACGTAGTTCCAACTGTGGCTCCTAGATGCCTCTACAGTGTCTCCCAGTTAAGTTTAATTTTATATGTTAAGGGTTTTATTGTTCATTGTCTTTTAAGAGGCATAGTAAACCTTGTCATTTAGAAATCTTGAATTTAAGAGATAAATTCCATAATAATAACTTTTTATATTCTTCATGACTAAGGGTGGATGCGAACACTACCTTGCATTACAAAGCCATCGCTTAGTCCACTAGACTACGAGTGCCAGTTGAAGGAAGCGAGTTCAGATGAGCCTTTTGTACGATTGCTTCTTTTAACAAGGAATAATTAGTTTCGTTGCAGAAAATATGATAAAAATGACACGTAATTTCAATTGATGTAAATATGTTTAGTCTAATTAATCAACGTTACTATCTTAACGATGTCTTTAAAATTTTTTTAAGGAAAAGAAACAATCCACAGCAAGTGAAGTTTATAAACATGCACTACTGATACAATTGCCATTATCTTTGCTTTCTTTATGCAGAATCATTGAAAATGACTGAAAAACTGAGCTCATTAGTAGTAAAATTGCAGAACTTTTACTAAAACATATTGTATGCACCATGTAAGCAAAAACTTTAGTGGACTCAGCTAGTATTGCAGCCTCGGCTGCAATACTAGATTTGTCCACTAAAGCCTTATTTTGCACACTTGGTACATAAATAGCTATAACAGTAGCCTAAAGAAATCTAATTTGGATTCAATAAGTAGATGTCAGGATATACAGTTCTAGTGTTTTCATGCTTTCCAAACAAGTGTAACCATGTCACTTCTAGTTTATACAAGTGAGAGCATTTAGTATTCATCAATGTTATAGCTTCTTTACAGTTATCAGCATAAATAAATCTGTAAACTCTCCAGTAAATGGCAAAAATGCATGTCCCTCCAGAAAATTTGAGCACTGGAAATAATTTTATGTTCTCTCAGATCATATATATCATCATCATCATCGTCCTATCATGTATTAGGCCTAGGGGCCCGTTACGGTCTCAAGATCATATATATATATATATATTTAAATTGTCTATTCTATACAATGGACAGTTTCCAAGATAAATACTCATGCTATGAAGTCCTTGTACTGATATGCCATTAAAAGTAAAGATGGTGAAAATTATATATATCATATAATTATGATTACGTGACAAGTATACATACTTACATGTAATGTAACTGAGATAACTTTTACTAAAACTAGATGGATTAGCTTGTGGTTGTATATACATAGCAGGAAAGAAAACTGTATACTAATACTAAATATGTGTTACAATTATCAAGTATCTCTGGGTGCAATTATGGTCCATACAATAAAAGCTTTAATAATTGCACACTTATTACCATTATTCTAAGTAAGGATGTTTGAGACTCATGAGTTATCAAAGTAATGAAGTGCCATGACTTTCCTATTGTATGTACAATACATTTCCCTTATGATCAGATGTTCCATTTCTCACACCTTCACAAAAATTAAAAATAAATGTGAACACACTTTTACCATGTTATGAAAGTTTTGTATCTTTATGAACATGGGATTTGTTGGTTTAGATACTTTAATGTATTGGTTTATTTAATATTTATTTGGGTTTGGATATTTTATACCATAGTAAGAAAAAAGGTACAATTATAAACATATATATTAATAATTGTATTAGGTAAATATTATGTTAAAACAATTATTCTTGTAAATAAAGGAGAATTTTCAGCATAGGAAGCATTAATAATTGTGTAAAAGGTTCAAATTACCGTTACATAACTTTGTAATGCCTAAGCAGAATTTAATTTCTTACATAGTCTTTCAACCAGTATCTAGTCTGCAACTTCTAATAATAATAACACTAATATTAATAGTAATGAGTCGTAAATTTAAAAAATATAATACTACACTCTTAGCCTCTGCTTTTCTCAATTAAGTAGTAAGAACTTAGAATATGGTGATAAGTGTGTTGGTCAAGTTGGCAGACCTGTGTTTCTTCTGCCTTGTATGTTTAAACAGTAATTAAATAAAATATTTGCCAAATTGTTTGATTGAAATAATGCTGTTACATTAATACTATTACAGTATCTGCATGTCAAAATAAATTACACTTTTTAGAGACTCATTGTCTCTTTGATAAGGAAACAAAAATTTTCTAATTAAAGTAACTATGTGTGCTTTCTTCTCTCTTGACACTTGTAACCTTGTAAAGTAACCCTGAAACTTGGTAAAGTTCCAGTTCACTTTCTAAATTGAAAGCAAAAATGGAAAAGTATAATGATTAATCAATAAACGTGTTTGTAATGTATAATAATATATTAAACTCGGCAATGGGGCCATATGATGAAACGTGCAGTAAAACTTCTCTATAACTGAATGAAAGAGACTAGAAATTAAGTATTAACAGACATTCCTTTTTTTACAGAGCTTAAACTGTCCATTTTGTAACATAGATTATAATATTTAATTGTAGTCTTCATTACGGTATAAGAAATAACTTGTTATAAAATTTCTTTATACACAAACTGAAGCTTATTTTTTAGAATAGTAACATATACGGAGTTCTAATATATTGTGGTGTTCATTGTAGAAAATATTTGTTATATTGAGGTTTTACTGTAATATTATATAATTATTGTTATCGCACGTATGGGGGAGAATGTTTCTTATATGTAAACATGATGATTGACTTAACTTTTCTTAGTTGGTGGAAGTGACTTGTTTCAAAGTTGTTTTTTTAGTTTTAGTTTTGTAATGCTGGTAACATTGTAGTTACTTCTGCTGCAAGAGCAAGAGAGGGATGAGAGTGGCCCCCACACTAAGCCATCTGCCTATGTATTCTCAATAAAGCCCCAAACATTCATTTTGTTAAATGTCATTCAGAGCTGAATATTCAAATCTTTCATAAACAGCAATACATATGGTTATTTGTGAATAATATTGTTTTTCATACATAATGTGAGTTGAAGTTATTGCAGTAATAAGTTCTGGTAGGAAAATTCACGAATAATCTTCACATAAAAGTGGAGCCCTATAAAACCCGGAAGCAATTAGATGAAATGAAGACTCAACTACAAGTAAGTTTTTGTTGGAAGTGGTAGGCTCCCAGTGTACAATACTAATGTACAATCGAACATCGAACATCACTTATACATTATTCAATTATCACTTATACATTATTCAATTCTATGCTAAATTTTTAAGACACCATTAAAATTTGTCTCAGTTATACATTTTTAAATCCCTACAATATATTTTTCAGTGTCCACATACAAACTTCTATCGTTTATTTGTTATTGTTTTTGTTTCTTTTGAAAAGGGAAACAAGGTTAGAACAGATGTGCTGTTGACTCATATATTTACTAATCCAGGATTGCTTCATTATTGTTTACTGTGTTCTCTAGGGTGATATAGTATTCAAAGAAATATCCGTTCTCATTGAGATTTTTAAATTTTTCACTTATATGTTATTATGACCATTCCCTTTAAAAAATATGTTGAACCAAGATTATTGTAAATCCGTATTAATTATTATATATTAGATCTTGTGATTTGTTGGAGGTTTTCTTTTGACTCAACTTCCTTTATATTCAAGCTTTGCTATTCTGCAGACAAAATACATTACAGTAAAGTCCTGCAAACTCGACCTAATATGGGCCAAAAGAGCAAAAAGTTTCCCGAAATACTGAGTTATTGAGAATAAGGACTTAGGAATTAAAACTGTTATTGCAAAAATAAAAAATATCCTTGTTGGCCTGAAAAATAACAAACATTATTAAAAATCATCATAAAACATGTTAATTTGGATATAGTTACTCTTTATGAATAAAAAATTATATGTCAATAAATTACAACAAAATAGTTTACCTATCTCGTTTCTTGCCAAAAAGTTGATTGATACTCACTTCATGATTGCCAAGTAATCCACACTGCCAAATTTTCATTAAACTTTTGTCAATAAAATTCAGTATTTGTGAACATTTTCCTTTTGCTATTTAATGTTTTCATGAACCCCATATACTTTTTCTTAAATCAAATGCAACCACTAGAAAATGGTGTCTTATTTTTAGGCAAATACAGTGTGATTAACGTAAGTTTTACCTAGAGTTGAGTTGTACAGACATATTAGCTGGAAATCCTGATACACATTACATTTTTCATTATCTGTTTTTTATTATTATTATTTCATTTTTTATGTAGAAATCACCTTAATAATTATTTTATACGAACAGATGAATATTGGCTAGGAAAGACGCCAATAGAAACTTTGAGTGTTTTGATTTCCCTGCCACACATTTCACTGTAGTAACCCCCAGCTTCTGCTTCTATTAACATCTTTTGCACAGATTATTTTAAAGATAATCACAGAATCTGTTTGGTTAAACTTATTCTCTAAATGTTATATCGCAGTTCATGTTGGAACTGGACTGTTAGGAAGTTTATGTCTAAATTTTTCCTTGTCTTACCGTACGATTTCTTGCACTTTACATATATCTTAAGATTGCATATTCACGTACACAATGAATATCTCACCATTGCACAACACAGAAGATATTTTAAAGACTGAATAAATGTTTATCCAGTGAATACCACTATTGTATTATTGCAATATTGTATTACTGCCAATACTTTTCAACTTTCAAACTATTTCCATAATCACTGGCTAGAAAGTTCAATATGTGCTGTTGAACACATTGAATGTTATGGTGGTCCTTTAAAAATATGGTTATGGGATCAGCGTAAAACCTATTTAATTTAATTTAATTTTTTTAAAATGTTTTCCTAAAACAAAATTTTCAAAGTGATTTACTAAACTTTTTTCTTTAAAAAATAGCATTCCTCAGAGACTGCCTTGGTCCCAGCCATGAAATCTGCAATGAGAACAGCCATAAAATGTGTTAAGGCCACATAGATAGGGCATGTCCGAAATTGAGTTATAACATTATATTTACTGTTGACTGCAAAAGTTGGTGAAGCAATATATTATGTACTCGCTTCGCTCATGCGTGTATTTAGTCTGCTGTACCTTTTTTTTGCCACAATAAACCTGAAAAAATAAATTTGGGAAGACTTTGGGTTTTTTTCGGAATTTTCCCGTCGGTTTCAAGCTAAAAGGTATCAGTTTGCCAAGTCTTAGTTTTCTAGATCAACTGGCAGTGTACATACATTTATGGTGCTTTTTATGGAGTACATTTCAACTGATATTAATTTAAATGGACATGATACAAGATGAAATAGCGACTAAGATTCATGGTATGTAAATATTCAATTTGGCATTTGCCTTTCGACCAGGGAAATCATAGAAATAATTGGTTATAATATGCTGTGGGCCTATAGAATACGAGACTTCATCTGCGAGTTATAATTAAAGAATATAAATTATGAAATTTCTTTAACAAATAGAAGAAAATTTTGTTAGTTCTGGACAAAAATATGTTAATTGGATTTAATTATTATGAACCTGAGACTTCAGAATGCGAGTCCTAGACGTTACTATCTCGACCACCCCGTTAGGTTTACGGAAATAATTATTTCTAAACTTTCAGAGCCCTACGTAAACACTGTGTGATAATACCGTTGCCATGGAAACCGAGCAGTTTTTCGGATGTTTTTAGGGCTAAAAATTTTAAAAAATTTACTTTTTGGAATTTTCCTGTGGTCTACAGCCTAAAAGCTATATGTGTACCAAATTTCAAGTATCTAGCTCATCTGGAAGTGGGCAAACGTTAATGTCAGTGAGCCGTGCGGAGCCCTTTTTCGGTGTTTTTAGGGCTAAAAATTGAAAAAATAAACTTTTTGGAATTTTCCTGTGATTTATAGCATAAAAGCTATACGTATACCAAATTTCAAGTTTCTAGCTCATCTGGAAGTGGGCAAACATTAATATCGGTGAGCCGAGCCAAGCCCTTTTTCGGGGATTTTTAGGGCTACAAATTTTAAAAAAATATTTTTTTTAGAATTTTCCTGTGGTTTACATCCTAAAAGCTATACGTGTACCAAACTTCAAATTTATAGCTCATCTGGAATTAAGCAAACATTAATGTCGGTGAGCCGAGCCGAGCCCTTTTTCGCGAGGTTTTTAGGGCTAAAAATTAAAAAAAATAACTTTTTGGAATTTTCCTGTGGTTTGTAGCCTAAAAGCTATATGTGTACCAAATTTCAAGTTTCTAGCTCATCTGGAAGTGGGTAAACATTAATATCGGTGTGCCGAGCCCTTTCTCGGGGGGGGGGGGGGGTTTAGGGCTAAAAATTAAAAACATTAACTTTTTGGAATTTTCCTGTGGTTTGCAGCCTAAAAGCTATATATGTACCAAATTTAAAGTTTCTAGCTCATCTGGAAGTGGGCAAACATTAATGTCAGTGAGTGAGTGAGTGAGTGAGTCAGTCAGTCAGTCAGCCATGTGGCTTTATATTATAGGGATTTGACAGGACCATAATTATGTCACAGTGATATGGAACTGTCCTAGTCCACCTAGTTACATTCAGTTTTACAGAATATGTCGATGTTAGATAGTGTATCTTTTGGAACAAGAATATTGACTCATTGAAGCACCAGTACGAGCTTGATTCATTTGTTTATAACATTCTCAATAACAACAGAAGAAGTGTTTCTCTGCGTATGTGCAATGCCTAGCCAAATCTATGGCACAGATAGATCTGAGATTGTTTTTAACATAGGTAAACAGAAGAGGATCAATTGGGAAATGGGAGGCCTAAATGGAAAAAAATTGATCGTTTGGATGAAACTCATTATGCAGGGGTTTTTTGAGCCAGGGAATTTGGATCTGATGCCATTTTTTCACTCTAATTGTGAAAGGCACATTTAAGCTGGATATTTATCTTTTTAACGATTGTGTTACAATAAGGATAAGATTCTTGGATCTATGGTTCATTTTGATTGTTAATTACTTTGACTAACGACATAATTAAAAATAAAATTGCATAATTTAAGCAATTTGTAAAAAAGTCTATGTTAATAAATATGTTTTAATTATTTTGCTGTTAAATAAATAATTTTAGAAACATCTTAATTAATCTGAATTAATAATTGCAGGCAAAGCCGTGGGCACCTTGTAGTTTAACATAAGATAAATTCCATACTAAACTCTACCCTCCAAATTCTGACCCATAGTTAAAACAAAAAATTATCTCTTAGAGATGTGTAGAAGGGTCAAGTTGACAAGTAAGGTAATAACTATATAATGAATTGAATTTAACACAAAACACTACTGGTATAATTTACCTGTACTAGTTTCAGCACCTTTGCTACCATTGTCAAAAGCTATACTTCAACTCAACTTCACTGTCTTAACGTCTAATACAATTTAATATTGACAAGTAAGAGTTCTAAAATCATACAATGCTCTGATTGTTTAACAAAATGTATTTTGTGGACCTTAGCAAATTACCAGTCAATCTATCGTGTTCTTCTCGGTTCAAAACTTTTTCACGTGCCTTTTCTGATTTAATGTGACTATTCACTAACTCATGTAATGTTGTGCTATGGTTTTATCTGAACCATTGAGAAGAATTGTACATAATCCTCTTTTTCCATCATCATGCCATGAGAAATCATATGTTAACTAACGTGTAGAAATATGAATACTGGTATAAATGATGTTATGATTACAAGATGATTTGTAATGAGTGTCATACTGGAGCATTTATTAATTGTTATATCTAAAATTGTTTCATACATTCAAGAGACCTGAACTTTAGTTTGTACTTATAGTGTGTAAAATAAAGACAATAAATGTTCTGTTATATTTATTCGCATGTGGATCTTAAAATTAAAGAAGGCATGTTGAAGTTCTGAAAACAGATTTACAGAACAACGATATTCATGGCATACTGGACTGCAGTGACTGTACTATGTGTAACTGAATGTAATCGTATAAATTAATCTATGTTCTTGTTTTTTGTTTTGTTTAACAGAGATATATATCAGTTTAATCCCTGAAAAAGATGTTAATATCATGTTTTTATAATGAAATGCTGTACATACTTATTAAGAAATGGATCTGTTATGTGTAAAAAAAAAACTCACTGTGTACTCTGCCATATAGTTTATTAAGTGAAAATAATTTCACTGTGACATTTTAAAAGAAAGTGTTAACTCTTGAAGTTCTTATTTGATAACTGATAATTACACAATGATCCAGTATGATACACTTGAGTTAATTAGGGAAAATGTAGCACATTTTTTATTGCTGTTGTAAATGTATAATCAAAACAGCCAAGAATAGTCTTGGAATTGTCTTTGTGAATGCAGGCATTCTGTTGATTATTGTATATTACCACTCATATCCATCTATTCGTTTCAAGTGATGATGATTGGCCAGAATGATGACTGTTGTTGGATTCAAGATTTCGTGCAAAAGTGTGTTGTGTTTGCAACTACATAACTCTCCTCCTCTCCTCCAGGAAACAGCTCAAAATGTGTTTTAGGAGTGAACATAAAGGAGTGACAATTGGCATCTCTGTATATTTCCCAGCAATGGTCTGTAGTCATCACATACATACAAGTAATATTATTACTGTAGCTTTTAGAGGAAGAGAGATGAAACAAATCTTTGACATGGTGGTTCAAAATTGCAAGTATATATTAATTGTTCAATTGTTGTCAAAGTTTTAAGATTTTTTGTAAAGAAAACTCAGAATGAAAGGAAGAATTGATTGATTTTCTATTTATTTATTTTTTATTTGTTTGTAAATGTTTTTGTACAGAACAAAATTCCTTTACTAATAGTGGTATAATTTTAAAATGAAGAATTGTAAAATTTTCCACTCCCCCTACCTCCTGTTCAGTATTAAATACAACAGACTTTTCTCCCACCTGAACAGTGAAGTGGTCCTGACGTCACAGCATCAGACCATTGTGAGTTGTTTATCAAATTATCAAATGACTCTGTGGTTGATACAACTCACACTGACAGTGAGATCCACCTCATCTCGATGTTACCAATAAAACTATGTTCATGTTTGTTTGAGTGTTTGTTTGGGTATGGCTCCAGATCAAACCTAATCAGTACCAGATTCCCATACTTTGCCAATCCTTCAGCGCAGTTTATATTCAAGTATCCAAAGCTGTGTTCTAAATCAGTGGTGTATGCAGTGTAATTTTAGATGAGGGAAGCAGCAAATTTTATGCTACAAATTTATTTGAATCGTAATTTGACTCTCCTGTTGTTGGAAACAAAATTATCAATGGCTTAGACCAACAGTTGTGATTGACTTCGAATGTCGGTTTCTCATTACCAGTACATCAACAAATAAGGCTTTATGAAACTGTTTTATATTTTTCCAATAATTTAATTAGGCAATGTTTCTTAGCTCTCTTTGAATTACATTAAACCTGTAAATACAGTAGAATCCTTAAGGTGGGCATTCAATATAATATGATTTTTTAACAGTAAAATTAGTGCTACATTCCACAAAGGGTCAAAATCAACCGCATCTATTCCCATCTGCTGTCTTCATTGATAGAAGGTGGAGTTGAGGTTATGTGGTCATACGTTTATTGTTGGTTATTTTGGCTGCATCCTCACTTTTTTTTATTAAATAGCTCACTTAATTTCACTAGGGTGAGTTCACCTAATCTCAGACTTCCCTATGTCAGGAAATTTCAAGCAAATACTGGTGATTGAACCTGCCAGATCTGTAGTCTGCCAATGTTGCTAATTGGCTAACTGCATTACTATGTTATTAAAACAATAGGCAACATTATGGAAACAATATTAAACACAATAACATTGGTACTTTTTTTAAAATAATTTTCCACTAACTTTCTAATGCATGATTTCATCCATGTTTTAAAAGATTTTGAATTTTATAACTACACCAGGAAAGTTGATATTAATAATATTATTACTATGCTGTAGAAAGTTACAGGTCAGGAAATCAGGTCTTGTTCCCCTCATGACCCTTGAAACACAATGGGTGAGCAGTAGGGTGGCCAGACGTCGGCTTTTGGCCGGACTGTAAGGCTTTTTGTTAAGCAGTCCTCCATCTGGCGCAGATTTATGCTGGACGTTGATTTGTCCTCCTTTTCGAGATTCTGATGGATCGGTAAAGCGTATTAATAAAATTTGTATTTTCCTGTATGTTCCTGCCATTCCTAAGGTCAGCACGCTTGTCAATACTATCATTTGTGTAGTTGTTGCTGTGGAAAAATCTGAATCTATTCCTAACGTTGGCACGCTTCTCCATACGGTGATAGCGTACTATCACATTTTGTTTGGTGCAGTACGTGGCGTTGGCCGTACTGTTGATTGTTGTTCAAGTCTCCATTTGTATTGTACATTCTTTGCAGTTTTCCGTATTTTTCTTCAATTACATGAATGCCAAAACGAAAGACTTCTTTTAATCCTCAGTGGGTCAAAGAATTTCAGTACATTTCAAAAAGCAGTAAAGCAGTGTATAATCATTTATTTTATATAAATGCAGTTATTAAGCAAAATTAGTCAGGATTATACCATGTAATATCTGCTGTCCAGCCGTCCATGCCCGAAGTTTTATACTATGCTAGATTACCGAAGAAGTGTCCTCCTTTCTGACATGTTAGAAATGGCCACCCTAGTGAACAGCCAAACTTTTCCACCACAATGAGTAAGCACCCCTACATTTGGTAGTTGCTTCCCATCGAGCAGCACAAAATGCAGTTATACATTGGTTAAATATTATTTTCCACTATACACGCAGCGAAAACTTAAATATATGATTGCTTTACAGCAAAGAAATAGAGCACACAAGAATACAAAAAATAATATTTTGTGCTGGTTATTTTGTTTACCCATAATATAACCCAGAGAAGGAATAGCATAATGTAACAAAAACTATGACTCAGAGCATTAACAATTTATTTATAACTGTGAGGTACAAAAGTTAGATATCTGTTTACAATTATAAGCTGGACCATTTAGTTAGAGTTGATTTGCTGTACATAATTAATTAGAAAAGGGGGCGTATCCGGATCGTTCCGTCTCCGAGAAAGAAAATTAATAACGGAAATAAACTAAACGACAGAAGAGCAATAAACGAAAGAAAAACATCTTGGCGAGTAAGAAACAGAACCGAATCGAAAAGTAGAATTTAATTAAAAAATTAAATAACTCGCCAAGAAAAGAAAACTTTAAGTCATAACCAAAATTAAAGCATACCTGTATAGAAGGACGGGCAAAACCTGGACAGCGGTTTCGATGACGGAGAAAGAAGAGGAGATGTAGTCACTAAGAACCCCAGCTGCAGACTGAAGGCCTGAGCTTAGAGCACGCGAGAAAGTAAAGAAAGCGCAAAACTAAACATTAGAACGCGCCCCGAAACACGTATACTTGTAAGAGAGCAAAGATAATAATAAAACAAAAGAGCAGTAAACGCGAACAGAAACAGGAGACGGAAAGATACGGACATAAACAAGCGCGTGAGTACCTGAAAACCAAAATTAATTAAATAGAAAAACGTATGTGGAAAACAATTGGTACATAATCCTCCCCGCCGACCAACAAAAAAAATCTTCAAGAGATTTTTTGAAAAGCACTGCATATATAGTACATAACGGGCTTGCAATTACTCCAGGTCCATCGCAAACAGGAGTTGTCCAAAACTCAACAATAATAGTCACTGGCCAAACACAATGTCTATATCATGTAGAATTATAACTTGTAATCATAACTTGCTGTAATAATCTGAATAATTGAAACATGGCAAGCATGCATCAAACAGTAGTTGCATAGTTCTTGAGATGTTGATGTAACGGTGAGTAACGCATGACAGGTGCATGCATTCCATAGTTGTTTTGACAACAGCAGAACTGGGTCATGTTGTGATAGTTGCTTTATCTTGCACAGGAGACCTTGACAGCGGCGCCCGGGCGTCCCCGGACACAGGAGCCAGGAAGCGAGAAGAAGCCAGTCGAAGAGGATGGCCAGAACAGAGTAGCAAGCCACAAAATCAGTGCAAATCATATTCTGAAGAAATGGCCACGGGGGAGGAAAGCGCCACAGCACAACATACTGAAATTACAAAAGAATATTAATATTCAGGTACTCACAACATTACATTACAAATCCTGCTTTAAGAGCTTTTAATATTTAATTTTGTTTTGCCCCCTTACTTAGAGAAAAATTTTAGACGATCCAGAAGGGACCTTATTTTCGTTTACCAATCAAAGTAGAATTTTTTTACAACTTGAAAGTATTAGCAATTAGGCCTGCAGTTTCATACAATTAAGTTTTCAAGTAACTATTAATAAAAAACTTGCTATGGATAAACAATGGTTAAAAAGAATATGTACATAAGGGTGAAGCCCCAATAAAGTTATTATTTACATAATTTTAACAATTATATCAGCATATAGCTGGAAATATATTAATTTATTAAATTTTTTTTTATTTAATAAATAATAATAAATTAAGTGACAAGATGAAACACATGAGATGAAAAGCTAAATGAGATGATAATAGGATGATGCAAAGAAAATATTGAAGCAAGTGATGGCAAAAATGAAATGAAATGAATAGATGAATGACATAAATGGATGGAAGGTTAGTTTAGTTGGATAGTCCGGACTAAAAGACATGACAAATGAATTGATGGAGATTGGAATTGGAGTGACGAAACGCGGAATGGGTTGGAATGGTAAGTTCTTTTTTTTTTTTCTAAAAGGATATTTCTTCGTCGCTCGCTGCACTCATCCACTGTCCTGGATAGGAGGGCGACACATCGCTAGTAGGGCGCGCCTTTACCTTGCGAAAATTTTCCTTCAGAAAACAGATTGTCGAGTTGGGAGTCTGAAACAAAAAGCAAATAAAACCTCGCCCACAAGGGGCGGAAACGGAACACAATGCTGACGCCCCGCTCTGTGAGACCCGAACTAACAAAGCCGTCCGCCAGCAAGGAGCAAAAAATGACACCTCCTCCACGAAATTAGCAGACACCCCCGCGAGCTGCGAACGGAAAGCTGAGGTGCCCTCTCGTGGAGGAGTCAGAGACGACCAACAAAACACGCGACAAAACAAACCGCGTAACGAACACAACAAGCCAAACGAATGAAAATGAATGAGAGCAATTGAATACGTGCGAATTAATAAATATGACACATAAATATAAATACCCGCCTTTTAATGAATAAAATGGGCAGAATTTTTCTTTAGACTTATATTTCCAGGTTAGTCATATCCGATATTCATCTTAATTTAAGCAAATATATTTATATATATTTTAGACAATACTTGGTTGAATAATATTTTAGATAATGTTTTGAAAGTCAAAATCAGGAGAAAACATAGCCCAAGTATCAATAACTTCTGTAAAGTAAATATTTTACCGAGGAAACAGAGCACTCAGGACATAAGCATAGTAACCATTGTAGAGGTTTTAGACACAAATGGTAATTAGTTTCAAATTTTGTGTAATAAATTACTCTTCTTACAATTATTAGGTAAGTTTGGGAAAATCCTTTAAGAAATGTCGTAGATTACCGCGAAAAATGATTTAATATTTGGAAAGACAATCCTTCGCAGAATTATTAAAAGGAAAGATGAATCTTTCTAATTCCTCCTTTTTTTATAGTAAGAAACATTCCAAGTTTCTGAGACTAAATCCGGGCGAAAGTCCAATATCATGGGACTTAGTATATATATATATACATATTTTTGACGTCTTAGTTTCTTATGTAATGTCATGAATTGCTTTTTTTTTCTTTTTTTTTCTCTTCTTTCATTTTGTAAGCTCATCAGAGAAATGCTCAACTGAGAAGCATAATCCAGTAAGGATAATAAATTATTATATTTTGATGCCTTATAGAATGATTATTTGTACAATACAAAACAATGGAATGTCTCAATTTTTTTTATATATTATATTAGACACTTCCAGACCTTATATTTGAAATAAGAAGAAATCCCTTTATGCCCTGTATAAAGTGGAAGATATAACAGAAGCTAATAACTTATAGCAATATTCCAAGCTAGAGGATTTTGTGATATTTTTTTTTTTCTCAGAAAAATTTTGATTTGTGGAAATGATTTTAAATCTTATATAATGCCAAAGAATAATAATATTTATGCTAACTATGCAACTTTGGTAGAGAAAAATATAATGGCTTATAGTTTAGATTATTGTTCAGAGAGACTGTTTATATGGAATTTATGATTTTGATTAGCAATTTACACAGCTAAGGCGAGTAATTAGGAGTCTGCAGTCTAGGGGGAAAATAGTCTGGAAATCTTAGATTGATAGTTTAATCAAATAAATACAGATTGAAAAATAAAAAAAAAAAACCCGTTATATTGAAAATTACTATTTGCTTTTCAGGACATGGATGAAAACAAAAGGAGATACAGGTATGCAGAAAGAAGAAAAAAAACTCAACAAAATCTAAACCAAAACAAAACAATAACAAAAGTCAGAGAGGAACGACCGACAAGCTAGAGACGTAACATGTATACAAGAGCAAGTGGCAGAATACGCATAATGGAATTATAATAGAACCGGATTGAAAATGGCAACAGGAACCAGAGAAAAATAAACCGATATTAATCAAAATTACGTAGTAATTTCATATAACCCTCCCCAAAACAAAAATGCCGAATAAGTATGAATATGCTAAGTCTAAAGCCAAAATTACTAGCAAAAATTACAAGATAAAAGATTAATAAATAATTCCACAAATTGGACAAATACTAAATTTTGAAAAACAATTAAAACTCGCATATTCAAACTTAAAACAGCTTGGGCCTAAAATTTTGAATAAATAGAAAATCCCAGAAACACCCCAGAAAACCCCAGAAAACTTCAAAATTTGAATATGACCTTTTAGAATTTAAATTTTATTGCCAAAACAAAACTTTGCAAGAAAAATACTTTGATGTATTGAATTTTAATATTCATTTTATCAAAATAAAGCAAAAGTATGAAAAATACAAGCGAAATATATAAAAAAAATTTTGACCAAAATATTTTACTATATAGTAGAGAACATAGACAAAAGCCGAAAAGAAGACCTAAGACTCGGGAAGCCGGGAACGTCAGCTCCCAAATCACCATGCCCAAATCATGGAGACCCCTGGCACGCAAAATCCTTAAGCCATTTTCAACTGAGAAACATGCGCCCTATAAAACTTTCCTTTTTCATCCCTTAGGGAAACAGAAACCGGGGTAGTAAACTTTTCAATGAGATACGGGCCGCAAAAACGGGGAGCCAATTTTGCAGAAAATTTATTTATGGCTTTACTGATAGGGTGGTTCTTAAGAAAGACTTTATCACCGGGTTTAAAAGGGATGGGAGCTTTATCCTTGTTATATCTTTCTTGGGTTTTGGCGTGACTCCTTTTTAGGTTGCGAAGCGCCCTACTCCATCTATCTTTTAAGTCCTGCGGGTTCGGTTGATCAGGAAGTAATTCATTGAGAGCCCAGAGGTTAGACAGAGGACAATTTGGCTGAAAACCCATCATAAGTGCAAAAGGGGTAGACTTATGAGCCTCGTGGATAGCCGTGTTGAATGCATAGGCTAACCACTCCAAATTCACATCCCAACGTCCGTGATTGTCAGAATGGAAGGCAATAAGGGCTGAACGAATGTTTCTATTTACCCTCTCAGCCAATGAAGGATTAGGATAGAAGGGCGTAGTAGTCACATGAGCTATACCCCTGTCAAAGCAAAATTTACGGAAGGAATTAGATGTGAACTGACTAGCATTATCTGAGACAATATTACTAGGAGGGCCAAAAGTAGAGCAAATCTGAGAAAGGCAAGCAATAGTAACAGCAGAAGTGGCTTCACGGACTGGAAAAAACCACACAAACTTTGAGAACGGGTCCACGCAAACCAATAGGAAAGTATTACCTTTGTTAGACCTTGGCAAACGTCCCACATAATCAATAAACAATTTTTCCATGGGACGAGAGGCAATCTGAGATGCGAGGTAACCATAATGTACTTTCTGAGCCGGCTTACTTTGCTTACAAATATTACAAGATTTAACTCTTATCTGTATGTCCTTATCTAAACCCTTCCAAATAAAATGCTCCCTTATTTTGCCTATGGTTTTATACAAACCCAAGTGACCCCCTACTGGAGAAATATGAAAGTATTGAAAAAGCAACGGAACCAAGTTATCAGGTACTACCACTTTAAATTTGCCATCCCTATTAGCCTTGCATACAAGGACACCATCCTTAACAGAATATGGAGGAATTGGAGTACCTTTTTCCAAATCTTGTAAAATACTATTTAATTTTGGATCTTGACTCTGGGCCTCCCTTATAGTAAGGAAAGAAGTAGGCAAATCCGAAAGAAGGGCACTAAGAAAAACCTCATTTTCGGGCTCACTGGCGGAATCATCACCACCAAGTTGCTCATCAGAGTAACCCTCGAACATACGAGACAATGTGTCCGCTACTACGTTCATCGAACTACGGATGTGACTGACTTTAAACTTAAATGCTGAAATACGCAACGCCCAGCGAGCAATTTTACCAGTTTTCCTCGGACGGCCTAGGACCCAACTAAGAGCTTGATTATCGGTCTCCAAAAGAAACTCAACGTGTTCTAGGTACATTTTGTATTTTTCCATGCCAAAAAGAACCGCTAAGGCTTCAAGTTCGTACATCGAAAGTTTCCTCTCCTGATCAGTCAAGGCACGTGAAGCGAAAGCTATGGGGCGTCTCCCATCAGGAAACTCTTGCAGTAAAACCGCCGCTAGGGCGCGCCCACAAGCATCCGTTTGTAATATGAAACCCCTGGAGAAGTCGGCCATCGCCAACACAGGAGGGTTAGTGACTTTTTGTTTAAGTAATTCAAAAGCTTTCTGCTGATCTTCCCCCCAATGAAACTTGGTGTTTTTTCTCCTTAAAGCATTCAGAGGCGCACAAATTTCTGCAAACTTAGGTATAAACTTGGAAAAGTAATTAACCATACCTACAAACCTTCCGACAGCTTTTTGATTGCGCGGGGGAGGAAAATTTCGAATTTTAACCGTGCGGTCAGGGTCAATAGAAACTCCATTAGGACCTATCAGATGGCCTAAAAATGACAGATTCTGAGCCAAAAAATTTACTTTAGCCGGTTTAACCGTAAGTTTGGCATCGCGCAAACGATGCAAAACTTCTTGCAAATGCTCCAAGTGCTCTTCGTAAGAATTTGAATACACAATCAGATCATCCAAATAATGGAAAACAAACTGGAATTTAATATCAGAGAAAATGGAGTCTAATAACCTAGTTAACACTTGCGCCCCGACTGCTATTCCAAATGGCACGCGGGTATACTCGTACAAATTCCAGTCAGTCGCGAAAGCAGTGAGCGGCATAGACTTTTCTGAAAGCGGAATCTGATGATAGGCGCTATTCAAGTCAAGGCTAGTGAAAAATTTTGCCTTTTGAAACCAATGAAAATTATTGTGTACATCCGGTAATGGCACTGACTCTATAGAGATTTTACTGTTGAGCACCCTGTAGTCGACTACTGGACGGAAGTCATTATTTGGTTTTGGAACCAGAAAGATCGGGCTCGAGTATGAAGATTTGGATGGTCTGATAATGCCTTGCTGAAGCATAGAATCAATTTTGGCTTTAAGAATTTGCATACGAGGCGGAGAGAGGCGATACGGTGGTAACCTAACAGCCTTTTGATCTTCCAGAACAATATCGTACTCTATGAGGTTAGTTAGCCCCAGGTCGTTAGTTAGAACATCCGGGTACAGTTCTACCAAACGACGAATGTCAGCAGCCTTCTCGGGAGAAAGATGAGACAATTTTAGATCCGCAGGAAAATTATTTTCAAACAACGGATCAATAGTGGCAGCTAAAACCTCATACTCGGCATTTCGAGAATCGAAATGTAACTGCGCAACGGTTCTCGGGTCGAACCCAAAACGCAGCACACCACAACTTAAGTCCAATATGGTTCTAGTTTTAGACAAAAAATCTGCTCCCAAAACGGCCTGAACAGGCAACCCCTTAATTACAATGAAATTAAAATTCCAGGTAAATTTTGCTAGTTTTATTCTAAGTCGAGTTTTGCCCAAAACTCTTACTGGGGACTGATCAATACTATAGCAAACTAAGTCATACGGGCATACCGTAAAATTATTTTTAGCAGCAAATTCGTGGGACACAATAGAATAAGAGCTACCCGAATCTACTAAGGCTTGACACGAGATGTTATTCAAACTTATAGCAATAATAGGAACATTACTAGACACTTTCGCTACGATGGGAAATTTCACATCCCTTTTCGAGCGATGATTTTTGCTGTGTTGGTACCTCTGCCTATTCCTAATGTTAGAAGCAACATTCCTGCCACGATAATTGGTAGCACCTGTTCTACCCCAACATCTGTCACGAGTATGTCCAGCTCGCTTACAGATGTCGCAAAATATAATAGATCTGCCACCCCGAGTTGCCAGGTTAGATCTAGCTTGACCGGACCAGCTATTCCTGTAGAATGTGGGCCTATTCGAAAAATCATCTTGCCCTTCAGAGCACGGTGAAGCATAAGGTTGCTCCAGAGCCGCCGCATTATTCAATTTAGGAGCAAGTTCTTTTAACTGTTCCCAAGTAACAGGTGGAGATAAGCTGAGAAACAGGCCACGGACTTCGGGCAATCTAGCACCCGCACTAACCATCGCAACTGATTCTTTCTCAGAATAGGACAACATTAAAGCACTAGCTACTATTTCAATATCTTCAACGTAATTAAGAAAACTCTCCTCAGGGCGTTGATTACGAAAATAATACTTGCCAGTAAGTTGGTGTAAGATAACATCCGGAATATAATATTTAATTACCGAAAGTTGAAATTGTTTTATTGTTACCCCAGTATTAATAGCTTTCATGATTAAATCTAGTAGTTGTCCTGTAGCACGAGAGCACATAATTTGAAATATCTGAAATTCACTTAATCGGAATGCTGACACTCGTTTTTGAAAAATAACTAACTGTTTCAAAAAAAGAAAAGCTTGATCATCATTATTTATCTCAAAAACCGTAAATTTCTGAAGCAACTGTTCGATAGGATTTGATAATTCCAAAGTTTTAAATTTAAAATTTGAAAATGAAATACCCCGAGATGAAATAATTTGGTCATTTTCAGGTAACCTATTCACATTCTCATTAACCGTAGTGTGAAAACCTTGTAAGGTTACATAATCATTAGTTTGCCTGACCCCTTGAAAATCCAGGTTATCCTGCCTTACTGTATCAGAAGAAATAAGATTATGTTCCATGTTGAAAAAGGAAAGCAAAAACGTAACCAAAAAATAAAAGGTGCAAATCTTAAAGCCCCGAACAACAGTCAATAGCATAACGTCGATTAATTGGCTTAACTTTCATAATTGAAAACCCAACTTGAATCTACTACACACACACAATTCACGGCAAAAAGACCCCGAAATAAGGACCGAGTGCGCCTGCTACCACAATATGTGCTGGTTATTTTGTTCACCCATAATATAACCCAGAGAAGGAATAGCATAATGTAACAAAAACTATGACTCAGAGCATTAACAATTTATTTATAACTGTGAGGTACAAAAGTTAGATATCTGTTTACAATTATAAGCTGGACCATTTAGTTAGAGTTGATTTGCTGTACATAATTAATTAGAAAAGGGGGCGTATCCGGATCGTTCCGTCTCCGAGAAAGAAAATTAATAACGGAAATAAACTAAACGACAGAAGAGCAATAAACGAAAGAAAAACATCTTGGCGAGTAAGAAACAGAACCGAATCGAAAAGTAGAATTTAATTAAAAAATTAAATAACTCGCCAAGAAAAGAAAACTTTAAGTCATAACCAAAATTAAAGCATACCTGTATAGAAGGACGGGCAAAACCTGGACAGCGGTTTCGATGACGGAGAAAGAAGAGGAGATGTAGTCACTAAGAACCCCAGCTGCAGACTGAAGGCCTGAGCTTAGAGCACGCGAGGAAGTAAAGAAAGCGCAAAACTAAACATTAGAACGCGCCCCGAAACACGTATACTTGTAAGAGAGCAAAGATAATAATAAAACAAAAGAGCAGTAAACGCGAACAGAAACAGGAGACGGAAAGATACGGACATAAACAAGCGCGTGAGTACCTGAAAACCAAAATTAATTAAATAGAAAAACGTATGTGGAAAACAATTGGTACACATCATATACAAACAAATAGCTATCCAATACATCCATGGTTTGGAGCATGCTAAGCGAGCAAGTGTGCCCATAATTTTTAAATGTCTGTCCTTCTTTTGGAGGTTTTGCAGACCTTGCTGGCAACCAGCTGGCCATGTAGTCCCCACTACACTTCATCAAGCGTTATTAATGAGATAATTTTGTTCTTGCTAATGTCTTTTAAGAATATAGAATTATTAAAATTATTAATTTTTTTTAATAAACTTCTTCTTTTTGTGTAATGAGCTAGGGGGAACTCTTGCTTCCATGGATGGTACACCACTGATTCCAATCACCATGTAGTTTATTAGCTGTGTATTACTAGCTCAAACACCTTTCTGCTCTCCTAGAATGTAACCATTCCTATCCTAATTACTTCTCTAGACCCCAGGAGAATTCACTCTACATGTAACTTTTCACACATGTATAAAGTAGCAAGAATGTAGCCTATCTACCTCCAATGTTTATTTTGTTATAGGTTTAGAAGTTAACTAAAACCTTTATTGGTCTTAGTTAATATATTAGGGGAGCCAAGTTGGTTTCTGTGTCAGCATACCAAGCTGAGAACGTGAGTTTGATTCCTACTCAGGACAAATTTCCTCTACAGAACATGATATAACTCTCTTCAGTGAGATAAAAGTCAATAAATATATTTTGTAGTTTACTTAGATCTGTCAGTGTCAGGGGACACAAATATGGGTGATTCTGTCTAGGCTTGAGTGGTAAAAATGGAACCCTCCCAAATGCCTGCCTGGCTAAAGCTGCCTCTTTCCTCTGTGATAGCATGAAGCTTCTACTTCACATTTTGAATGGGCATACAGAGTGTTTGTCCATAGCCCTAAACTAAAGAGTTAAACACGCACAACTATCAAATTCTATAGGAACTTTACTGGTATCACAAGTTAATGAATGAATTAATTGTGTCAAAGCACACCTACATTCCACTACTGCACCCTTGATATGTGGAAGAGTACTAGAGGAGCAATCATTATTCATCTGTATCAAAAACTGATCATGAGTTTCATGTGAGTTTAAACGCAGTTTAATAAGTTCTGGATTCACCCGTGGTGTGTCAAGACTTTCCAGCTAGGAATGGGATATCAATATCACTATTATCGAAGTATCAATATTTTTTAAAACACAATATAATAATGGAACTTTAATACAATAAAGCAATATACTATATTAATTAAATGAAATGAAATATATTCTCCAAGCAAGGATTTGACAATTGACTAGCAGTTGAAAATTTGGGCAAAGCCCATGAAATGTACGTTCTACAAGAAATGTAATTAAAAGTGAAGTCTGAAGTGTTTAAATGTCAACCATCTCATTTAATTAACATAGTGTATTGCTTCACTGTATAAAATTTCCATTATTATATTGTGTTTTAAAGTTTATTGATGAACAAATCAATTGGAACAACCATGAAGAAACCATGGATTTTATGACAAAGCCATGGTTTGTGTTTCCCTACGGTGAATAAAGAATTGAATTGAACTGAAAATTTTGCAAGCAGAATCCAAGATGGCGACCATGAAGACCAAGGAGGAAGGAAACACAATATAATATAATCAAGTAGAGTGCAATGAAATATTTAACAACAAGCGTGAGATGTAATTGTACTTAAAATTAAAAGAAAAAAGAAGCAATGCATCAGCAGACGTTGCATTTTAAAACCAATTAAAGTGTGCCCTAATTTTGTTAGAAAGACTTGAGTTTAATAACAACAGTGTAGAGCAAATAGCTGCTGAGAAAAAAGTAATACAGATTGAATAAGATTGCAGTTCAGGAGAGGACTGTATGAATGCCATAGGGAAGGGCTGCGATCCCATTCGAAAAGGAATAAGAAAAAATGAAATGTGAAGTGAAATAAAATAAGATGCCTGGAACATAAGGAGACAATGAATAAATAATAAAGCAGCATAGCTCGTAGCCTGTTTAGAAAATATATATTTAGAAAAGAAAAGCACTATAGAATTTTAAAAACACTGAACACTGTAGAAAGGTATATATATATATATGTGTGTGTGTGTAAAAACTAACATCACTGAGGTAGAACACTTATAAAAAAATTAATCACTGGTTTGAAATATGTAAAATCTTGAAATTCTTGAAGCACTGTTCTCTTTGTGTTCGTTGTGTTTGTTCTATTGACATTTGTTACAGTGAATATTGTGCAGTGATGTATAAAATATAAACGGTTGCTGTGGTTGTTGTTGAATAAGGTTAATGGGCTGCAATAATGTGAGTCGCCGCGTGGCGATTGTAGTTGAAGTGGGCCGCCAATTGAGAATTGATTGTATACGAGAAGTGAACCGCCAACTGTTCAAGTTGACAGAGTGGAGGATTGTTGTAGACTAAGGAGTGGGCCGCCAACTGCTCTTCAATTTGACAGAATGGAGCATTGTTGTAGAATAACGAGTGGGCCGCCAACTGCTCTTCAAGTTGACAGACTGGAGAATTGTAGAATAAGGAATGGGCTGCCAACTGCTCTTCAAGTTGACAGAATGGAGAATTGTTGTAAATAAGGAGTGGGCCGCCAACTGCTCTACTAGTTGACGGATGGGCCGCAACTGAGAATTGATCGTAGTCTGAGGAGTGCGCCGCCAACTACTCGTCAAGTTGACGGATGAGCCGCAACTGAGAATGAAAGGTGGGCCGCAACTGAGAATGAAAGGTGGGCCGCAACTGAGAATGACAGATGGGCCGCAACTGAGAATGACAGGTGGGCCGCAACTGAGAATGACAGGTGGGCCGCTACTGATCTTCAAGCTGACGGATGGGCTGTAACTGAGAATGACAGGTGGGCCGCAACTGAGAATGACAGGTGGGCCGCAACCGAGAATTGATCGTAGACTGAGTGGGTCAAAGCTGACCTTCAAGCTGACGGATGGGCCGCAACTGAGAATGACAGGTGGGCCGCAACTGAGAATGACAGGTGGGCCGCAACTGAGAATTGGTCGTAGACTGAGTGGGCCGCCAACTGCTCTTCAAACTGACGGATGGGCCGCAACTGAGAATGACAGGTGGGCCACAACTGAGAATTGATTGTAGACTGAGTGGGCCACCAACTGCTCATCAAGCTAACGGATGGGCCGCAATGTTGAAAATATTTGTAAGACACTGCGAAGTTAGCCGATTGACGGGACGACGTGATTAGAGTCACTGATTGAAGACAACTGGGCTCTAGGAAGGCGGGACTTAACTTATATAGTGATTGGCAGGGGGCATGGTTTAAAACTCTGATTGATGAATGAACAGGCTTGCTGGCCAATCATAGATAGATGTGACATCACGACAGAATTTCCATGACAATAGGTTTGTTCGCAAAGCAGTCAGAAACCAGGAACAAATCGTTCGCGCATGCGCTCTTTCTCCACACGCGTTCGCAAAGCGAGAATCCGTGATTCTGATTTCAATCTTCTGTTCGCAAAGCTCTCACGGACAGTTTCTGTACTATAAGAAAAATTTGCAGGCTCTGCCATGAATTGTTATCAGAGACATGCGCAGTAACCTATTTTCACGCGCCTGACTCCTCCCTCCAAATCCTTGCTCCAGATTTATAAGCATAGGCTACTTATATGTATGAATAATGGAAGATAATTAAAAGTTTCCCAAAATATAGTTTATATTGCCGATGTATATTGCATGTATAACATGTTAAAGGGAAATATATATATTATTTGCATATCATATCGATTAAACGCAGAAACTATCGATTCCAAATTCTTGTAACCATTCGCAAAGTGCAAATCACGGGTAAGTTACAGACTGGACATGCGCAGTACAACCAATTCTCAAGCAGTCAGAAACCAGGAACTTATCGTTCGCGCATGCGCTCTTTCTCCACACGCGTTCGCAAAGCGAGAATCCGTGATTCTGATTTCAATCTTCTGTTCGCAAAGCTCTCACGGACAGTTTCTGTACTATAAGAAAAGTTTGCAGGCTCTAGCATGAATTGTTATTAGAGACATGCGCAGTAACCTATTTTCACGCGCCTGACTCCTCCCTCCTATAACATTGCGCCAGATTTATAAACATAGGCTACTTATATGTATGAATAATGGAAGATAATTAAAAGTTTCCCAAAATATAGATTATATTGTCGATGTATATTGCATTTATAACATGTCAAAGGGAAATATATATTTTATTTGTATATCATATCGATTAAACGCAGAAACTATCGATTCCAAATTCTTGTAACCATTCGCAAAGTGCAAATCACGGGTAAGTTACAGACTGGACATGCGCAGTACAACAAATTCTCAAGCGGTCACGGATTTGCTTTGCGAACAAACCTAATAGATAACTGAAAAAGCCCTGTACGAAACAAAGAGATTGTTTTGTTGGAATAATCAAAATGCTTTGAGACTTGGGACTCCATGGAGTTAACATTAGGTCTAATACGTAGATCATTTTGAGATATAAATTTCCGATTTATATAGAGAAGTTTACAGAATATTTGAGAATGTTATTATTTGGCTTGTGTAAAGTGTATTTACAAAAAACTGATGAACGGATGAATAAAAACTTCTGCATTCATGTATTGAAAGATTCATATTAGAGACCTATTTAATGCTATATGCAAAATGTAGAATGACTAAGCGGAAGTAGCTTGCATGAAAGATTTATAAACATGTGGCTGGGGTTGGCAGTTTTCAGTGATATTTAAGAACGTTTGGTAACATTGCTTGACCAGTCAATCTCCATGCAAAGAAAAATGGCCTTCTTTATTGTACCAGGCCGGAGCAGTTCAATCTGGGAACATTTGATTCCGGCCGGCCGGCAGTTGTTGGTTTCAGTGTTGGGATATGGATATGGATGATTGAACGTTGTGTTTTGTGTTTTACTACGTTTTCTCATGAAAATTACCAGCTGTATATAACGAGATGTAATACCATAGTATGTTGTGTATATAGTGTGACATTTGTATAGTAATATAATATGGAATGAAGTATTGCATAATATTGTTTTACGGATTCAGAAAAGTGAATGTGTTATGTCGCGAGTACTAGCGGTTTCATTTTATGTTAAAAATCGACATAATAAATCTATCTTTATTCTTGGAGGTTTAAGCCTACTTTACATGTAAAATTATCAGTAACTGAAAATAAATATCATTAAAGATTTCAGCTTCCCACGCGATGTGCAAATTTCTAGAAGCATTAGCGTAATACCATAACACAAACCGGCCGGAACTGATCAGCTGGTGAGAGAGGCTGTCCTGCAGCCACAGTAATAGACAGTACTCAGATCTCATCTCAAGAGCGTATCACCTGAGTAGCTCTCAAGTACGCATTCTCATCTTGAGATGAGGACAGAATAATAGTCCCGTTTCAAGCTCTTCTCAGCTGATAATTTACTCACGCGATACGAGATCCGGTACTCAGGTGATACACGATCTGATGCGCTTTCTCTAAACCTTGAGCATGCGTGTTAAGAAGCTGAGAATAGATGGCAGTGGAGGTAAGTTACAGCCTTCGCGGACAGATGGTGCTACAATAACCGCCCCCTAGGCTTGTTTGGTTGGTCTGTCGTCTGCAATTTCGTAACATTCGTTTGCAATAAGATCTTTCCTTTTGTATCTTTGTACATAGAAACTAGTAAAATGGAAGATATAAAAAGAGATTAAATGGAATAAATGTTAAGATTTTTCGCAAATATCGCCATATATTGTGATTCCAATTTTAAATTATTATGAATTTGGACAGTTATATTTAGGCCTGAATTATTAAGGAATTTAGGAACGGAAATATACTTAAATATAATAATATAATTAATTAAGGTACTTGAGTATAATAATAATGTTACAAGAAACATAAATAAACATGGTTGTGAACTCGTTATATAATTATAAGATATTTGTTTATTTAAACCAAATAATATAAACAATAAATGTCACAAGAGCTGCAGATTTATTTTCGTCTTTTAAGTGAATTTGGTTTAAATTACACATTGTTAACAATAATAAGGTGTTTTTTACATATAAAACCTAATAATAGATTCAATTAATTTTAATAACTAATCTAATTACTATTTCCTAGGCTTAGACTTCTTAGGTTGTATTTAAATTATTCTGTTTTATCGGGGTTATAAGGTGGAGTTGTTTATATTTTAGCTAATTATTTTTGTGTATTAAACAAACGAGAATGACAAACATTAATAATAAAAATAAAACAGTTCGACAGTTGATGATATTTACATCGAATAGGTCTATCTGCAGTAGTTGGCAAATAAGCGGTTTAACTTAACATTTCTAACTTTGAAAACATAGGCCTAACATATTTATTTAAGTCACAGTTCTAACTTATTTTTTCCTTAAACATTAGCTTTTCACAGTGAATCATTCCTTTTTTCTAATGGCTTTATTCTCTAAATTATCCTATTCTTTTCAGTATGTAATGCAAACTAAAACAGAAACAAACAAAAAAACTGACCCACTGACTCTATACAAACAATTTTATTTTATTGTTGTAAAATATGTGCACTAGTCGTATTAAACTTGTGTCAGAGTTTGTTGGTATTAGGTTTATGTCTGCTGGTGAAACGGATTGTATTTTAAGCAAGAAAGCTATAATTCCAAGTAATCTTACTCAAGTTTTTAGCTAAAAAAGGAGTAAACCCACACATAACTTAAATAATACATACCTGTTTCGCTTATTTTTTTTTTTTAAATTGTAAAGGGATGCAGATTTCGAAAGTGATACCCAAGAAAAAATAAATCTTACTGGTGAGTGTTTGAACTCAGGTCCTTTGGAATATAAAGCCGGCACGCTACCACAGAGCTAAACTCTCTACATACCAAGTTGCTGTGCTTGCACGTATTACCCGGACACAAAGGTTACTATTAGGACGCTGCCTACGGCTGAATCGCAGAATTTGCCTTAATTAAGATGATTTCTTTATTGGGGAAAAATATATATTGCGACTCACCCGAGTCCCCCACCACTACCGCGTGGAAAGTAGGGGTTTTGGGTGGGGAGAAAAATAATTTATTTTTCATTTCTTCTCTTCTTCTCTTTCTTTCCCGTCTCTTTCCTCTCTTCCTCTCACCTCCTCGTCAACCTATCTATCTATCGGAACCCCTAGCGTTATAGCTATATAGAAGTCTTAACCCAAGATCAGTAAACTATACAGGTTGCGTATTCCGGGATAGACCAATCGCAGCACTTGAGTGTGTGACGTCACAAGATTCCAGATCTCGCAATTTTCAGATTTTACTCAGTCTAGAAAATCTTACACCGCGTGATTAAACTCGTAACCTTTAATTAACCCGTGGTCGGATTCCTGTGAAATTTATACAGAAATAATCTACACACATCAGCCCTACTGATGGTTAAAACAGAGCCTTAAAAAAGCGGATACAAATGTTTTTATTTCATTTAATAAACATCACCCGTTACACAAAATTCATGGAGGGAGAAGCAAATTCCACTATGCGACAAGTTTTTGTATTTTTGTGTCCCGAAAAAACTTCAAGCGAGAAAGTTTTAGTGAAATAATTGAATTTTAATACAAATGAAGTTCCAGCCTCATATCTCGAATGGTTTACGAGTAATTAAGTGGTAATTATTCCATGCGCTTCAGTGTCGGAGTGATTTGTGACGACCGTGAAATGTTCAGGAAGAAGCATATTTGACTATGCGACAATTTTTTATTTCTGTGACCAGAAAATGATTCAAGCATGTGAGCTTATTTTATTTCTGTGACCAGAAAATGATTCAAGCATGTGAGCTTTAGGGAAATATTTGAATTTTATTATACATCAAGTACCACGTTTATATTTTGAATGGTTTACGAGTAATAGAGTGGTAATTACTCAAGGCGATAAAGCTATCGGAACGGTACAGAGGTCTTTTTTATTCTATAAAATAGGCCTACTAGCAATTACGTAAAAATCCTTAAATATTTTAATCGTGGACTCAATAATAAAGGATATTAACTGGCTACTTGTATTTTATTTTATTTTAACAATCTTCCTCTACATCAGAGGCTGCCATATGACAAAGAATAGCATAACAATTAATAATTACAACAAAGAAGTATATAGTATACAATATAAATGTGTTATTGGGTTAACTCTAAAGAAGAAGAAGAAATAAGAAGTCTATTGTTTCGAATACAGATGGTATCTGAGTATTCGTACAGAAAACTTTAAAGCCTGTAAGGCAATTTCTTTATAGAGCGATGTTGGAACTCCCAGATCTTGAAGTAGAGTGACACACTTTAGAGGGATAGTGCCTCTTGCACCCACCATTATGCCTCGTACTTCAATGTCTTCTAAATTATATTTTTCCTTATAAAAGGGCACTGTTGGTTCATATATTTCCTGTTTCTCTAAGTGCACTTCATGAGGTTAGTCGATATGAGTCTCAAATCTTATAGTAGGATCCAAGATGTATCCTTTACTATCACCTGGTTTCATGGCGATACTGAAAGATTGACCCGCTGGGGAAAAAGAATGAATTAAACTTTTTCCTAATCTTGTAAATCTGCACTACTGTTATTTAGATATTTGTTGAATTATTTATTTTATTTTTTGATCCTTTGTGCTAGTAACTTTTATTTCTAATTACCTTATCAAATGCCTTATTAGTTTAATACCTTGTTACGCCCTTTTCATATTTTAATATAATTTATCAACATGAAAACGTATTACAGTTAAAATTGAATTGCCGAGGCTTTAAGAGCATGCTATCGGGTTATAGTTAGGGCAAGACGATGATACTTTTTAATGAAAAATTCATGGAAATTTTTTTTGAAATATTGTGTGATTTATGTAGAATGCTTTGCGAAGCAATTTGTGTCCTTTTTGTTATGTTGAGACGTCGATTTTAAAGATCCTGCGCCTCTTTTCGTTGTGCTGCTCATGAAAGTTTCCCTGCCCTACAATTCACAAACCATCCCTTAGTTTATTAGGTCTATATTATCTCTGTCGTCACATAATTTGTATACAGATGTACACTTTTGACCGTGTTTCACCAATCATTACCTACATAACTTACCCCATATAACCCGGAAAAAATTATTATTAATATAAATGTATTGCTTTGATTACAATATTAACACAAATTAATACTCTACAATAGTCTACGCAATGTAATAATAACATTAGTACTGTACATGTTAATATTGATACATAAAAATTCCCGTAGTTGTTTTCTACCCTTATTATAAGGTACAATTTCTATACAAATATAGGATACATTCTTTAACAAATTTTCATCAAATTATACTAACATAACCTCTAGAATGAGGAATATTTTCTAGGCAACAAAATATTAGAACAAATCACCCTTTAGCTGTTATATAGGCCTACCTGTAAAAATATAATTTCTATTCAAATCTAGATCCTTTGGGAGATTTTTACAAGATTTTAAAGACAAATGCTGTAGAATCAGAAGAACATTTTAAGTAACTTGAATAACAGATCAGTTCACATCTTAGCTGTTTTCTACAATCTACAAAATTACTGTTACACACTGCCACAGCACATATCTGGCCCGGCATAATGGTTCAGTTAATTGCACTTTCTAAAGCACCTTCCATTTGTATTATTAAAAACAGTATGTACTGGTAATATCTATCCTAAAAGACTGCGGTCAAGCGGCCGAGATCAGTAGGTAGAAGCTTTGTCAGCGGCACCATGCTCTTTACTGTCGTGCTTGAAGCGCCAAATCATTCTGACACCTTGAAGCGCCCGGAATAATTACCACTCAATTACTCGTAAACCATTCGAGATATGGGGCTGGAACTTCATTTGTATTAAAATTCAATTATTTCACTAAAACTTTCTCGCTTGAAGTTTTTTCGGGACACAAAAATACAAAAAATTGTCGCATAGTGAAATTTGCTTATCCCTCCATGAATTTTGTGTAACGGGTGATGTTTATAAAATGAAATAAAAACATTTGTGTCCGCTTTTTTAAGGCTCTGTTTTAACCATCAGTAGGGCTGATGTGTGTAGATTATTTCTGTATAAATTTCACAGGAATCCGACCACGGGTTAATTAAAGGTTACGAGTTTAATCACGCGGTGTAAGATTTTCTAGACTGAGTAAAAACTGAAAATTGCGAGATCTGGAATCTTGTGACGTCACACACTCGCCTGCTCGCCGCAACCCCCTGTCCTATAAACTCGCCGGAATACGCTACCTCTGTAGTTTACAAGCCTTGGTCTTAACCCACTATGCCACGAATGACAGTTGAGCAGTGAAGAAAGAAAGATTTCATATATAGGTACTAAGGGTGACTTCATGCATTCGCGAGTGTCAACGCAAGAATAGCTTTTTCAAATTTTGAAATGTTTTGTTTGTTACGAAAAGAGTACTGTTGGTGCAAGGGAATTTTTCTGCATCAATTAAGCCATTTTTTATATCATAACACGGCGTTTTTAAAAATTGGGAAATATTATGTACATTTCGATTTTTTATATTATCAAATCGGTGTTTAAAGATCGTGAAATATGGTGTTTGGTACAAGGGTATTTTTTTAATTGTTCGACAATTAAATTGCAGATAAATGTAATTTTATTTTGTTTTTTATAATGGTAATTGCAATTATTAGAGCAAGCTGCGGGCTTAACACAGCAAGCGGCGCTTAGTAGCGGCCGGCATGCGCCTGTTGTATAATTATTATTATATTCAGAAAATAAGAGGGATGTTGTGTAAATTAAGTAAAAGAAAGGCAATGAACTAAAGAGGAAGAGAAGTTAGATTAAAAGTTAATAAACTGTATTGTTTGAAAACAAGGAAATGAATTGCTGTGTACGCGGAAGTTAAATTGTTTAGTCTTGAAGTTCAATAAACGACAGAATGATGACGGAGGAGCAGTCATATGCGAGGATTGCTGAGTTAGTCATATGTAGAACATAATCAATATAATTACTATTGTCGAGTCAACACCAATTTCTATTAAACTCTTGGATAATAACCATAATAACTTTGATCTAGCTCCTCCTCCTTACGAAGTTATAAATACGCAGATTAATGTAAATTTAGTGGATTTCATCGTGGTCAACAACGGCATCAACTTGTAACTTGTGCTATACAATAAATCACTTTTCTACACTTCAACAGTACTTGTATTATTTCTGAGGAAATAAACCTACGATTTACGTGTGTGCAAGCCTTCCTACAGATTGCAGGTTCAACTCTACATCTGTAGAATTAACATCATCAGCTACCAGCATACACATTGGCGTGTATTATTGGAGCAACTCGTCCAACCGGACGGGAAACACCTATAATTATACGACATGGTGGCAGCGTCGTGGATAAAGATATAAGTACTGGTCTACATTCTTCACTGCAAGAATCCCAAGAACTAGAGGATATTTTGGAATTTAAATAAACAAATTCAAAAAGAAGTTGCAACGACAATAATTTGGACAAGAGACCTCTAGGGAAAGGATAACGGCAGCATCATCTTCTTCTTCATCTTCTTTCTAACTGGTGACGTCGCAGCCCGAGGGAACGGACAGCACCAGTCTTCCTTCCACTAAGGAGTGCCCGAATTCCGGTACTTCCCGTCGAAGATACTCCCAGCAGTGCCTCTTCCAGACGAAGCCAACCTGAGGTCCGAGGACTATCACCAGGGTGGAGGCCACTTCGTCAACGAACTCTCTGTCTTGGGTTCGGGAGGAGCAACGCCGCGAGTTCCGAGGAATAGTATCTTCCCTTCACATATCTTCAAATTGTAAGTACAGAGTTGTGAAAGTTGTAGAAATCCCCATTAGATATTCGAACATCCTCAGTTGCCGCTAATGCAAATAAATAAATAAGTAATTAAATCAATTAAATAATTAATTAAAAGAGTAATTAAGAAAGTTAATTAATTAATTAATTAAGTTAAGTTAGGAATAATTTGAGATAATTTAAATAATGGAAGGGCAAGAAGAAGTAGAACAAGTAGCAAACAATGAAGCACGAGCTAGAATCGAGATATTAGAAGAGCAGATTCAAACGTTGTTAAGAGCAAACATGCAACATGGATCATTAACAATAACGGCTGCAGCCAAATTGTTTGAACGCGGATTTACAGGAGAACCTAAAGAATTGCAAGATTTCATTGATAACGTAGAAGCTGCATACACTTTAGTAGATCCAACTCATCATGCTATTTTATTTCGTTATGTTTTAGCCAAGATCACGGGGGAAGCAAAAAGAACTTTAAGCATTAGAGATCAAGCAGGTTTAAAATGGGAAGAGGTAAAACAGAAATTAGAGGTTCATTATTCAGTACAAAGAACGTTCAATTATTATTGTAACCAACTATGTCAGGTGAAACAAAAGCCTAACGAAGGAGTGACACAGTGGGGTACTAGAATAGAGCAGTTGACTGGTAATGCTATTGAGAGTACAAGGAAATTTACGCAAAACTGGTCTGAGGAAGAGAGATCAGGAGGACGTAAAATCATAGTAAGATTAGGTCGTACCGTATTCATAAACGGGATTTTTGATGAAGCAGTACGTGAGGCGGTTAGGATCAATTCAGAGGAATTGTCAATGAAGGAAACGATCGACAAAGCCGCAGCTGAGGAATGTGATCGGAAATCTAATGCGAGAACATCAAATAATGAACCACAATACAAGAATATGGGAAATCCACAAGTAAAAAGTGAGAGTGTAAACTCTGTAACGAGGATGACATGTTATAATTGTCATAAAGAAGGGCATATCAGAAAAGATTGCCGAAGTGTAATTAGATGCATAACTTGTAATAAGTTAGGGCACGTAGCAAAGGATTGCAGGGTGCGTAGGTCGCGACTCGGCTCTGACAATGGATTGCGTAGAACCTCCCAGGGAAACGAATAGAGGGTATGACCGAGCAGTCGGGTACAACCTCTGGCAGTAAAGACTGCATATATAATCCTTTTTCATTTTATGCAACATCTGAGGATTTGCATGAAGGAATTGGATTGTTGTTGCTTGATACTGGCTCCTCTGTATCGCTAGTAAAGAAAACAAGTTTAAAAGAATATCATAAAATAGATTGCAATTTAAATCAGCAACTGGAGAAAATTTCACGGTACTAGGAAGTATAATGATGGAATTACAAGGCAGTCAGCCATGTAAATTTTATGTAATGGAAAATTTACCAGAGCAATATGATATAATTTTAGGGGAAGACTGGGTGAGAGAAAATGAAGTAAAAGTAACATTACCAAGACATGTAAAAGTGAATACCAGGATACCCGCTTGTTCAGAAACATTAGTAGCTTTTCCCACCACGGAAAACGGAGTAAAATATTGTAATAAACAAATGCTAGGGTCAAATGTTTATTGTTGTGAGGGAGTAGTATTGTGTAAAGAGAATAAATTTTGCTGTTTAATTATTAATTTAAATGAGGATGAATATGACATTGAAAATATTCCACAATTAGAGAATTTTTCTTTTAAAGAAAATAAAATAATGAGAGATGGCCGAGAAAGGAAGCGAGTATTGCAAGAAAAATTGAGATTATCACATATTAAGGAAGGAGCAGATTCAATTAAAGAAATTTGTTTAGAATACAATGATATTTTTCGATTACCGGGAGATCGCTTAACAGAAATAAAGCATGCTAAGCATTATATTCCCACACCAACAGCTGACAACGTAAGACCGATTGCAGTGTGCTGGTTAGCACTGTGTTCCCCGCGTAAAGCAGTTTGAAGTGGTTCATAGAAATCCCAATCGGTCACGTGCGCGCTGCAGTAGGCGATCCGAGCGCTCTTCAAGCAAGGCGAAGGGGATGCCGGAAGCTCCGGAGAACAGAGAGAGATAGACAGCCACGTGAAGCCATGTAGAGTGCATCATCAGTACGCAGCAGGGGCCATGGACCAAAGCAAGAACTGTTAACATGTGAGTTAGAAATCTTAAAACTGTAATAAATTCTTTATTTCAAAATTTAGCTCTGATTCCTTCAGAATCAGGAGATTTCTAAATGTAGAATCAGTGCGAACCGAGGAAAATCACCTTTACAAATGGCTGCCCACGCGGAGGTAAATTAGTTTAAAAGAATATCATTACACAACCCATATTTCGAAGGGTAAGGAATAAAGTTTAGCATTACAAATAATACAGCATTGGAATAATAATAATAAGTGATAGTTGCAGGCATTACATAATTATGTTGTAGCAATGCGAGGCTACGTAATAGAACAAAGGGTTAAGATGGCTACGTAGGAATGCACGAGGTCCACATGTCTTGCTTGCGAAAATATATGCACATTAATATTCACAGTAATTATTTCCTTAAAGAAAACCAGTCCATTATGCAATCCGACATTCAAAAATAGGGGATTCTTAAATAAAATGTGACGACGTACCCAAAATAGAAAATTCGTTTTAGTTTTTCTGGTATTATATAGTCAGCACCGGGTACAAAGACATATTGTTTTCTGCAGCCAGTGAAAGAAGCCAGTAGTAAGTTCGAAGAGTGCATTATATTATATTCCCTTGAAGGGAATTACAGTTCATTATTCAGTAATAATTAAATAAGAAAAGATGGATAATTAATATGTAAGGATAATTAATATGTGATATTCAGTATTAATTGAAGGTCGTTAATATTATCTGTGGTATTCCAAAATGTCGGCTTGAATATTGAAGGACAAAGTGGTTAAAGAAAGACGTACAGGCTAGTACAGGATTTTTAGTTTGAGTATTATTATATTATGAGTATAACCTTTAATGTGGCCTACTGTGATTTCAAATAATGTGATGAGTCTGATTGTTCACTTCGAACTTATTACTTCGGTACATTATTCTAATAAGTGCTGCCTACTAAAGCTGACTTTAATTAACTAATTCATTTAATTTACATCATAAGTGCAAAACGTAAAATATAAGTCTGACAAAAACCATAAGGTAATGGTAAGAGTTTGTTTGTTCTGGAAAATAAATAAATTGTTTAAATTGACTCAGCATTTCCATCATAGCATTTAAGCATTCAACTTCTCCTACCTATCGTGGTTCACCGATTGGCCTGTAGGGAGTGGTAGCCCTCAGTCGCTTCCAATTAAGCAATATCAGGAATATTCTATTTTATATTACCGGTATCTTACATTACATATTACATTACTGGGAACCAGCAACACTACAGTAACAGTATATCTATGCCAGCATAATTAGATACCATAACTAGCCCAAGACCAACCATAACCTAACAGAGAATCACCGTAGATTCACCGACTGATAATAAACCACGCTCTGCTACCACTGTGCTGGGGTGGTGTTTTTATTATCTTTGGAGGTGGGGTTGTGTTCTGGGTGTGCTAGGGGCGGGCTATTGTATTGTTATTGTCATACATAACCTTAAAAACACCACCCCAGCACAGTGGTAGCACCCTTTTTTTTGTGCTTTTCTCTTCCGTTTTGTTTCTTTGTTGAGTCGTAGGGGAGGTTGATGCTCCTTATGTCGCATCATTAATATTTTTACATATTTTTCCTGATTTTCTGGTTAACTCTCACCATGGGATAATGCAGGCGGGTATAGCAGGAAGTAAACAAAGCAATCAGCTGTTGTCAACCAACTCGTTGCAGTCATTACACCCAGTGCTTCACACATATCAACTTATAGGTGACAGCTTGCTAGTTAGATTTAGTGAACAGATTTTACATTATACGGTGAGAAATACTCATGGAACTAGAGCTATAGGATTGTGTGTTAGTGGCCAGACAATTAGTGAATTACTGCATAGACTAACAGTGAAAGAGTATCCGGTAGGATCGAGAGTGCTTGTACTTATTGGAACTAATGACATTTTGAAGAATACTAGGCAAGCTGATATATATATACTAATTTGAAAACATTGCTAAGCGAGTTGTGTAAGACGGTAGAACGTATTGTGTTGCTAACCATACCACCTATACCCAAATTGCAAGCGAGTTCTGAACAATGGGACCGTATTGAAGGTTATAATGCTTATCTCAAAACATTGGGAACTGATCAAGTTACAATAGCAGATATTCATCAGCTGTATTTATCGAAATATAGGGAATGCGAAATAGATTGTTTTGAACAATTTTATGGACGAGGACCGAGAAGGGATCTTATACACCTTAATAAAATAGGCCTAACCAAACTTACCAGTATTTAACCACACATAATTTTTTGTTTGCATAAAGCAAATTTGTGGGAGTTCTCATGCGAAATATATATACATATATTTGCATATAATATAGAAGGGAAGATCTGTTGATACAAGCTGATTAACTACACTTAAATATAAATACTTGAGGACTTTTGTAGAGATTTTTTATGTTTTGTACATAGAGATAAATATCTTGAGGAAGATTATTTTTATTGCATTAGAACTACTTAAACCATTCACATATACATATTTCCCAGCTTTCATACAGAGATACAAGCTGATTTATAAACATAATTATAAATTTTGAGGGAGGTTACCTTATGAAAATAGGCCTACTTGATCGTAGTTAATTGCTGCACAATACCTTCATAACCCAGAGGTCAGTGGATCGAAATATTGTGCAGATGACAATACAAGATTTATATTCACATATATTTGCATATATTCGGGAAGGTTGTTTGATATATTCACATATATTTGCATATTCGGGAAGAGTGTTTGAGCAAAAAAAAAAAAACTAGAATTTACGAAAGTTTTTGTACGTGCTAAGATGTATTCACATATATTTGCATATATTCGGGAAGATTGTTCAAGAATGTTATAAGTGCCACAATATATTCACATATATATTTGCATATTCGGGAAGGCTGTCTGAATAAAGTAGACTTAACCAAACTTATGAAGAATGTTGTAAGTAACAAGATATAGTTACACGTATTTGTTATTCACAATAGAGAATGTTTATAGAGAATGTTGAACGTGTGAATGTAAGATATATCTACATATATTGGCATATATTTTGAAAGAGATTATTTTAAAATTGACTTGTCGATAATTAAATATTTCATATGGTTAAATACACATATTTAACTGCTGTATAAATGAAATTTGTAGACAACACTATAAAATATGTTGACATATTTTTTGCATATTTTGGCGACAATAAGACATTATATTTGGTATATGCTGATTCATAGTGACAAAGCGAGTAGGCTTGTGGGACTTCTACGTGTTAGGCTTGTGCTTATATAACACATATTCATATTCAGAGGTAATTTAGCATTAGTTTCATTCTTATTTTGCGTAATTACCAGTCATAAACATGCCGTTCCATAGGACACTGTCTTGGGACACGTTGAGGAAAGACGAGTTGATTTTTGAAATTAGGAGTAGGGGAGCAGAGGTGTCAGACACGGCAGATGTTTTCCAACTAGTTTCGTTGATTAAGCAAGTAGCTACTAATGATATTTCAAGTGATTTTCTTTCGCAAGAGGATATGCGTGCTGAAATTAATGTATTGAAGCACAAGGTGGTTGAGATGCTGGATACAATAAAGGAATTACTCGCTGAATCTGATTTCACTGTCAAACAAAGGCGTCGCTTGTTTAATAGGTCGTGCCATTTCGAAAATAGATTACAAGTTATATCTGATGTTCCGTCTTCTCTTATGGATGAGGATACTATGTCAAAATTTACTGAACAAATACAATCCATATTTGCCTTATTAAAGCCAGAGCAGATGGATATAGCTTCCGACATGCTTACTAGTAGTCAAGAACGCAATGTAGAGGTTGAGGTTCAACAAAGGCTACCTATAATGCCAGGGCGATTAGAAACTCAGTCGCAGACTCAGAATGTTCAGAATATTTCCGCTCCCAATATCCCCTCATTAATTAACTTAGCATCTGGGAATGATTCAGTTGCGGTACAACCACTTAGTTTACAACAATTAGTACCGGATCAGGCAGTTGTAACTGAACATGTACCTTTGGTTCCTCGACAAACATCTACGCAGGCTTCGGTTTTCATGAACACGGAGTTCGCACAGTTGAAGATACCACACCCCTTACAAAAACTTATTGAAAGACAAAGCATGTTTACGATTGTACAGATACCAGAGGTTATAGCATTCTTAAGGTTTTTAGTAAAGTTTGTAGAACAGGCTAGTTGTTTCAATGTGAGGGACCCTACTATTTTGCGATTGCTTATGAGTATAGTTTCAGATAGAGTTTTGGATATTTTGACAACAGTTATTCATTCATCTAATTCAGTACAGCTTTTTCATGCTCAAGTGCTTACAGAGTTTATACCTTCCAGATTAAGACAGGAGTTGACATTACAGTATTATTATAGACCCCAAAGGGAAAATGAAGCATTTACGGAGTTTGTCCAAGATATTAAATTACATGCACAAGTTTTTCAAATGGGTGGGTCGGAAGGACAACTAGTACAAACAATAGTATCTGGACTTAATCCATCTACACGATCGTGTTTGACATTCATGCAACGACCCAATACGATCGCACAATTATTGGAATTAGGCGCCCAAGTTTCAGAAGTTTCTTGTGCTGATGCGCGTAGGACTTTAACGCTAGCATCCCACAGTGATCTAATGAACTTAAATCAGACAGCAGCACGACAGTCGTATGAAAGGAGCAGAGTAGTCTGTTCATATTGTCATCGAACTGGACACACCTTACCAAATTGTAGAAATAGGGCTGCTCAGTTACCCGTACGTGATACAGTTAACTCTCAGAGGACACTACATTATCAGAATGCATCGGATCGTAGAACTACCAATTCGAGTACTACAAGACCAGCTCCACACAGTCAGTTTACAATAATAATCAAAGAAGGTGTTTCATATGTAATGAGGTAGGTCATATTGCAAGGGATTGTGGACAAAGGCGATACAATGGTAGATTTTCTGAACAAGGAGGCTCTAGGGTTATTAACCGTACGACTCACCAGGATCACCCGACGCGGCTATGACAATCCGTTGGAAATCACACGAGCAAGACATCACAGTCCAATAAACAGCTTACGCAGTCTTGGATACAATCCATGGGTACTCAAGGGCGTGTACCGTTAAATTTACCTACTTTAGACATAGAGCTGAATCGAATCACCTTTCCAGCATTAATTGATTCTGGGGCTTCTTGTTCATGTATCCATGTGGAAGTTATGAACGCTTTAGGTATACACTCATCCGAATTAATACCTTATAATCGTCCTGCGATTGTTGCTGATGGTACAGCGTTACATATTTTAGGTGTTGTAGTTCTCAAATTACATATTGCGAAATTTTCTTGGAAACTGCCGTTCCTAGTGCTACGTAATTTGGTCGCACCTGTAATTATTGGGGCAGATTTTGCAAGTTTTGCTGGGTTAGTTTTAGATTTCCAAGCAGCGAATATTCATTTCAAGTTTGCACCCAACTATCTAATTAAGATTCAAATTAACCGAAGGAGATTTAGTGAGTTAGGATTGAATACCTTGAGTTTTTCAGAAGCAAGTAATGAGGCGGACTGTGTTATAAATTCTGACATTTCAATCAAACATTTGGAGGGCGATCAACAAGACCAAATTATTCAAATCATTCAAGATTTTCCAGCTGTATTAAGTGACGAATTAGGAAAGACAAATGTTTTGGAGTACGAGATTCTTTTGAAAGACACAACACCTGTTAGGTTACCTCCGTACCGGATGTCTCCGCCTAAGCTCATGGTTATGAGGAGTAAAATACAACACATGCTAGATAAAGGTATTATTAGACCATCGATATCCACCTATTCGAGTCCCATGTTCCTTGTGCCAAAAGGGCCAGAGGATTTTCGTCCCGTAGTGGATTACCGTGTTCTAAATCAGAAGATCTTAATAGAATCAATGCCGTTACCAGACATACACTCCGCTGCCCACTGGTTTTCGGGGGCCACGGTGTTTACCTCATTGGACCTCAATAGTGCATACAATCAAATACCTTTGAAAGAGTCTTCTCGTCCTCTGACCGCGTTCTCAACTGAGTGGAACCATTTCGAATTTTGCCGCCTACCATTTGGCCTCGCAACAGGCGCTCAAGTCCTCACTAGGCTATTAGACAAGATCTTTTCAGACATAAAGTTCAATTTCGTCTACCACTACCTGGACGACTTGGTGGTCTATAGCAAGGACTTCTCCTCTCATGTAGGTCATCTCCGAGAGGTCTTTCGTCGCTTACAGGAAGCGGGCTTGACTGTCAAACCATCTAAAGTACAGTTTGCTCGACCACAGTTGGCATTCATCGGGCACATTATTTCCCCAGAAGGAGTAGCGATCGATCCTGAGAGAACAGTTGCCATACGCAACTTTCCACCACCCAAGAACGTCAAGACAATTGCACGTTTCATCGGCATGATGAACTTCTTTTCCAAATTTATACCACGTTTTGCCGCCAGGGCAGCACCACTTAACCGTCTCAGAGGTAAAGGAGTGACATTTGTTTGGGGAGAGGAACAAGAAGCTGCCTTCCAGGATTTAAAGTCCGCAATCATGAACCCACCAATCCTAGCCATGGCCGACTTCAATAAGACGTTCATAGTACAAACAGACGCTTGTGCTGTTGGGCTTGGGGCGGTACTTCTACAAGAATTCCCCGAGGGCCGGAAGCCTATAGCCTATGCTTCCCGGTCGCTCACCAAGGATGAACAGAAATTTTCCATATACGAGATGGAGGCGTTAGCTGTTGTGTTTGCACTCGAGAAATTTCGTATGTATCTTGAACATGTAAATTTTGTTCTAGAGTGTGACAATCAGGCGCTTTCCTGGTGTCTAGCTAGGCCCCGTAAAACAGGTCGCATTGCTCGCTGGGCAGTACGACTGTCTGCATTTAAGTTCCATCCAGTGCATATTAAAAGTACAGAGAATTTAATAGCAGATTCTCTTTCTAGAATGTTTGAAGGTCATTGTTCAGAGGAACCGGAAGAGGTTAGTTCGAGAACAGCAAGGTTAGGTGATGTTGACTCCGAAATTGTAGCTTCCTTGCAATTAAGTTCACCGTTAGCATTTTCTGATTTGGTGGAACACCAAGCTCTAGATCAGGAACTTGCAGCCATAATGGATAGGTTAAAGGGTGGACAACAGGTTTCTAATTTCTTTCTGTCAAAGGGCTCGTTGCAGATTAGAATTGGTAAAGGCAATAAACCCAAAATTGTAGTTCCGTCCAATTTATATAATCTCTTGTTTCAATACTACCATGAGTCGCCTCTTGGAGGACATTTAGGTATCAAGAAGACTATAGACAAGATAGGTGCAGACTTTTGGTGGAAAACTATGGCACAGGATATACGTGATCGTGTAAGAAGTTGCCATACTTGTGCACTTTCTAAACCGGCACTTAAGACACGTATAGGAGCCTTAGCTTCTACGGTGGCTGAACGGCCTTTTCAAAAGCTTTTCATAGATTTTATGGGAAAACTACCACGCAGCAAGAAAGGCAATGCTTATATCTTGGTAGTAGTCGATGCTTTCAGTAAATTCACTTGGTTGTTTCCGCTTCGGGACTCTTGCACCGATAAGGTGATGGAGGCACTGTCAAGTATATTCCGTACCTTTGGCCTGCCGGAATCAATTGTATCAGACAATGCGCCACAGTTTACAGCTCACGCATTTAAGAAATTCTGTTTCCATTACGGCATTCAACACATATTTACCACCCCATATTACCCTAACCCGTCGCACGCAGAACGTGTAATGCGGAATCTGAAGAATGCATTGATCGCTTTCCATCACTCCGATCACTCTCGGTGGGATACCAATTTATCTTGGTTGCAATTCGCATTCAATTCTGCGCGACATGAGAGTCATGGTCATACTCCCTTTTCATTACTGTTTACATTCAGTCCAAACCATCCCCTTAGCAACCTGTGGAAACTCTCAGATCTACTCCCAGATCAACCTGAGCCTGGGATTATTCAGCGAAATTGGAGAGCTGCTGCACGAAATCTTCGTTTAGCACATGCGAAACGAGGACGGAGATATAATCAGGGTAGAAGTGCATGTACCTTCAAAGTAAATGATGTAGTCATGTGTAAAAACTTTCCCCAAAGCAAGGCAAAGGATCGGTACACTAAGAAGTTTGCTCCCAGATTCATTGGACCATTTAGAATAATTGATGTATTGCATAATGGACTGTCTTTCCTGTTACAAAGTTTGCAAGATAATTCGGTGCGGAGAGCACATGCCACACAGCTTAAGGAATTTCACATTTAGTAAAAGATATATGGAGCCTCGTGTGTGAATATCAGGCTCATTTGGGGAATAAAAAGTTGCATTTGATAGAGTGAAATTAGTTTATAGATAGAGTGAAATCAGTTTATAGAAATACAGAAGTATCAAGCTCTTAGGGTGAATCAAGAGTTGCAGTTGATGTAGTCAAATTGATTATGGAGAAAGAGGGATAGTATGTGTAACTGGAATTAGTGGATAAACGTTGAGAGAATAGGTAAATTACGATAATAATAAGTTAAATGGATATCAAGAGGGGAATAGAGCAATTTAATTGTCAGTAGCAACATGATTTTATATTTATATTTATGTTGGATAGCAGTATTACGACTTAAGGTTAAGAAGTGAACATTATTTTGATATTTAGGTATGGGCAACCATTTGTGTTTACATTGGATTTATTTAAATTTGATTTATTTTTGAAAAATCATGTTTCTTTCTACTCACATGTTGCGGGGATTCGATGACCATGGTCCCGGAGGTGCTGCTGGTGTACGGCACTAATGGCTAATGGCTAAGTATATACTCTCTAGAAGGTAGAGAGAGTATTGTAAAAAAAAAAAGAACCATAAAAAAAAGGAAAATAGATAAAAAACAAAAAAAACATTGCTTAAGCATTATCTATTATGTACATAAAACTGATTACGACTAAAAGAAGTACTTCTACATTCTAATAAAATAAAAATAAAAACTTGCAAGTTGACAATCAAATAAAGTTAAACGTTAAAGATAAATGAAGCTAAAGAAGAGTAACTTAAGGTTAAAGAAGAGAAAAACAAATGGAATTCAGTATGATTATTATGGACATTGAGAAAAGGAACTAAAGTTTAAAGTCAATAACAAATTATTCAATATGACTTCAGCGAACTGCTAACAATGTATGGACTTAGAAAAATACTGTGCGCAGTCGTCTTCATGTTACAGCTGTCATAGTGGTGATGGGAATGGATTACCAGGAAGATATCGGCAACGAGCGATGGTGAAGAAGGACCGGGATGGACTTGGTTTCCAGTTGCAGCTGCTGTGGTGTGTGGTGCACCGCACGCTTGGCAGCAATAGGCCTAATTCATGGTGAAGGCCTCACCTATTCTAATTTGTCATCCAACATTGGGTGGCCGGGATTACGCCTCACGTCGCAGATTCACACAACCTCGGAGATCCCAAGACACCATCCGACATCACAACAGGTCCGAGGGCATGGAAAACTACACATCATCAATGGAGTCGGTGACATCTGGGTCACTGGCGTAAGCTGATAATATATCGCATCCGCGATGTATTCAAGGACCAGCTTATTGGTGCTACGAAGTGTAGTGGAATAGTGGAAGACCCACTGTGTTTGGTAGGTAATCCTCGATGCTTGGGTGGCAGCTGTGCAGTGTATGTGTGATCGCAATCAAAAAAAAAAAGTAAGTAATAATTTCATGTAATTATTAGAGGGCAAAAAAAAAAAAACTTTAAAGAAGAATATAGAAAAGAAACTTTCAAGAAGAGTATAACAAGCAAAATAAAAACTTTCAAAGGAAGAGGATACAAGTAAGACACTTAGCAATTCAAGATTCGATATGTTGGAAGACAGTGACTAACCATTTAAAATAAAATAATATAGAAGAAACAGAACTCTATCCAAGGACGTCTAAATAATGATGATAAATAAAAACAAAAAGGAAGGGTATATTAAACTATAAATGTATTAAAATGTAGAAGTGTTTATATTTAGCTTAAATGTCTTATATGCTTATATGTCTTTGTAATATTATATATATTTTGTGTTAACATAACATGCAACATATTTTGAACAGTTGCACATTTCCAAATGAAGACTGATTTCTAGTGTAAGGGTAATGTGCTTCCTGACTGGTATAACCGATGTATTTTTGTTGTCGTTTTTTTTTGGGGGAGCACTGATTTTTTTTGTAAGACTGTTCATTGAAGGGTATTTGTGTTATAAGGTTGTAATGTTGTGTGGAATAATTAATTTGATAACATTTTGATAACAGGTATAGAGGTATCTAGGGTTCAGTTTAGTATCTTTGTCACATTTTATTAAGGGTCTCCTATTAAAGGGCTTGCTTCTTTGGGGGGAGGGGAGGTTGTGCTGGTTAGCACTGTGTTCCCCGCGTAAAGCAGTTTGAAGTGGTTCATAGAAATCCCAATCGGTCACGTGCGCGCTGCAGTAGGCGATCCGAGCGCTCTTCAAGCAAGGCGAAGGGGATGCCGGAAGCTCCGGAGAACAGAGAGAGATAGACAGCCACGTGAAGCCATGTAGAGTGCATCATCAGTACGCAGCAGGGGCCATGGACCAAAGCAAGAACTGTTAACATGTGAGTTAGAAATCTTAAAACTGTAATAAATTCTTTATTTCAAAATTTAGCTCTGATTCCTTCAGAATCAGGAGATTTCTAAATGTAGAATCAGTGCGAACCGAGGAAAATCACCTTTACAAATGGCTGCCCACGCGGAGGTAAATTAGTTTAAAAGAATATCATTACACAACCCATATTTCGAAGGGTAAGGAATAAAGTTTAGCATTACAAATAATACAGCATTGGAATAATAATAATAAGTGATAGTTGCAGGCATTACATAATTATGTTGTAGCAATGCGAGGCTACGTAATAGAACAAAGGGTTAAGATGGCTACGTAGGAATGCACGAGGTCCACATGTCTTGCTTGCGAAAATATATGCACATTAATATTCACAGTAATTATTTCCTTAAAGAAAACCAGTCCATTATGCAATCCGACATTCAAAAATAGGGGATTCTTAAATAAAATGTGACGACGTACCCAAAATAGAAAATTCGTTTTAGTTTTTCTGGTATTATATAGTCAGCACCGGGTACAAAGACATATTGTTTTCTGCAGCCAGTGAAAGAAGCCAGTAGTAAGTTCGAAGAGTGCATTATATTATATTCCCTTGAAGGGAATTACAGTTCATTATTCAGTAATAATTAAATAAGAAAAGATGGATAATTAATATGTAAGGATAATTAATATGTGATATTCAGTATTAATTGAAGGTCGTTAATATTATCTGTGGTATTCCAAAATGTCGGCTTGAATATTGAAGGACAAAGTGGTTAAAGAAAGACGTACAGGCTAGTACAGGATTTTTAGTTTGAGTATTATTATATTATGAGTATAACCTTTAATGTGGCCTACTGTGATTTCAAATAATGTGATGAGTCTGATTGTTCACTTCGAACTTATTACTTCGGTACATTATTCTAATAAGTGCTGCCTACTAAAGCTGACTTTAATTAACTAATTCATTTAATTTACATCATAAGTGCAAAACGTAAAATATAAGTCTGACAAAAACCATAAGGTAATGGTAAGAGTTTGTTTGTTCTGGAAAATAAATAAATTGTTTAAATTGACTCAGCATTTCCATCATAGCATTTAAGCATTCAACTTCTCCTACCTATCGTGGTTCACCGATTGGCCTGTAGGGAGTGGTAGCCCTCAGTCGCTTCCAATTAAGCAATATCAGGAATATTCTATTTTATATTACCGGTATCTTACATTACATATTACATTACTGGGAACCAGCAACACTACAGTAACAGTATATCTATGCCAGCATAATTAGATACCATAACTAGCCCAAGACCAACCATAACCTAACAGAGAATCACCGTAGATTCACCGACTGATAATAAACCACCCACCAAAGACAATAGCCCGCCCCTAGCACACCCAGAACACAACCCCACCTCCAAAGATAATAAAAACACCACCCCAGCACAGCAGTAAAACCATATCGAATACCACATCATTATCAGGAGGAAGTAAATAAACAAGTTGATGATATGTTAGCACAAGATATTATCAGACCCAGTGAATCATCTTAGAATTTTCCACTTTTAGTCGTACCTAAAAAAGTAGACGCTTCAGGGAAAAAGAAATGGCGCATTTGTATAGATTTTCGGAAATTAAATGAATCAACAATCGGAGATAGCTACCCTTTGCCAAATATACAAGAGATTCTTGATAAATTAGGTAGAGCTAGATTTTTTTCTGCATTTGACTGTGCTAGTGGATATTGGCAAATACCGTTAGCTGAGGAAGATAAATGTAAAGCATCATTTAGCACTCAAAAAGGAAAATTTGATTTTCAACGATTACCATTCGGGTTGAAGAACGGACCTTCATCTTTTCAGAGAACCATGAATATGATTCTTTCAGGACTGATAGGGTCAAGGGTTTTTGTTTATTTAGATGATATTATTTTATTTGGGGCTGATTTGAGAGAACATAATGATAAATTAAGGGAAGTATTTGAGAAAATGAGAGGATTTAATGTGCAGTTAGAACCGGATAAATGCGAATTTTTAAAGAATGAATTAAATTATTTAGGGCATGTAGTAACAGCTGAAGGAGTGTATCCAGACCCAGAAAAGGTCAGAGCAATACAAGATTTTCCTAAACCCAAAACAGTAAAAGATGTTAAATCATTTTTAGGGTTAGTGGGTTACTATAGAAAATTTATACCTGATTTTAGCAAAAAGGGAAAACAATTAAATGAGTTGTTAAAGAAAGGAATTAAGTGGGAATGGACTGAAAAACAGGAAGAAGCTTTTAATGTATTAAAACAGTGTTTGATGTCAGAACCCGTACTTCAATTTCCGGACTTTAGCAAACCTTTTCTGCTGACCACGGACTCTAGAAATTTTGCTATTGGAAGCATACTGAGTCAAGCTGAATTAGGGAAAGATAAACCTATAGCATACGCTAGCCGTATTTTAAATAAACATGAAATAAATTATGGAATAACAGACAAAGAATTATTAGCTATAGTATGGTCATGCAAGCATTTTAGAAACTATCTATTAGGTAGGAAGTTTACTATCGTCACCGATCATAAAGCTTTAAAATGGATGGTAGGAGTAAAAGATCCAGGATCAAGGATTTTAAGATGGAGATTATTGTTAGAGGAATTTGATTACGAAGTAGTTCATCGGCCTGGAAAGAGCTTGGTAAACGCGGATGCCTTATCTCGTTATCCAGCAGTAGCTTTTGTAACTGATTCTTTGACTAATGAAAAGAAACAAAAGATATTAAAGGAAATGCACGATTCCCCAATCGGTGGACATTCAGGAATTCAGAGAACTTACGAAAGAATAAAGATGCACTGTAACTGGCCAAATTTATTTCGTGATGTCGAAAACTATATTCGAAAATGTCAAATTTGTCAAAGAAATAAGGATACAGTACCACCCGTAAAAGCAGCTTTTGAACAAACAGACACTAGTCAAAGTACATGGGATAAAATCTATTTAGACATAGTAGGTCCTTTTACTATGTCAGAAAGGGGAAATAAATATTTGTTAACTTGCCAAGACAATCTAAGCAAATATGTGATAGGTATCCCCATTCCAAATCAAACTGCAGAAACAGTAGCGGAGGCATTTGTAAATGAGGTAGTTTTGAAATACGGTATTTCAAATGCGATCCTTACAGATCAGGGCACACAATTTATGGGTAATGTAATGAAAAGATTGTGTAAATTATTAAAGATAGAGAAGGTATATACAAGCGTATATCATCCGGAAAGTAACGGCAGTTTAGAACGATCCCATAAAGTTTTGGTGGAATATTTAAGATGTTTTTGTCAAAATAAACAGGAGGAATGGGACAAATGGATCCAATTTGCTGTGTTTACATACAACATTACTCCCCACACAAAGCTTAAGTTTACGCCATATGAAGTTTTATATGGGAGACAGGCAAACTTGCCGGGCGCGTTACAGAGAAGAGCGGAAGTGTTATATAATTATGACGACTTCATATTGGGTATCAAGCAACGGTTCCAGAAAACATGAGGAGGCTAGACTTAACTTAGTGAAAAGTAAGGAAGCCGAAATAGAAAAAAGAGATAAATGTGCACGAGAACCTCAGTATAAGAGGGGAGATTATGTGTTTGTTCGAAATGAACAAAGGAGAAAATTAGATAGTTTGTATAGTGGCCCATGGCAAATTGAGGAAATCAAAGGTAAAAACCTAGAGTTAAGAAAGGTAGGAACAAGTGGAAAGAAAAAATGTATACCCATATTAACAGAACGAAACCATGTGTTTCAGATTTGTTCGCAGAGGATGTTTAAGATGTGGATAATAATGTTAGTGCAATTGATTGCAATGCAAGAGGTAATATTAAGAGAAACAGATTATAAGAGTACCAATCAGAAAGAAGGGGTAGAGATAAGTGAAATAAAAGGAGAAGCTGGAATTTATTTTGATGAGCTAGGAGAGTTATGGTTCTCTCCAACACAGTGGGAAATTGTAACTTATGTGGATAGCAATGAAATAAATAAAGTATGGTTAAGTGTAAAGAAACAGTTAGAACAGTTTCAGAACATGTGTAGGAGTATTTCAAGTAAACCATGGTATGAAGTCACAGATTGTGCTTCAAGTCTAAGATATTTTGAATCAAAGTCAAATAGGGTTTTGAGATTAGAAAATGTGTTCAAAGAAGTATCAGGATTAGGAACTGGTGAGGTAATAACTTTCAGAAGAACAGAAACTAATAATAGTAGGAAGAAAAGAGCTATGTTTAATTTTATAGGAGAAATTTCTCGTATTTTGTTTGGAACAGCAACTGAAAACGAATTAAAAAATTATGATAGACAGATTAACAAGTTAAAAGATTCAGAGAATGATTTATTAAGAATTGATGAAGAACAAATGTCAGTTGTGAAATCTATGTTAGTCAGCATAAATTCTACTCTAGTAAATATCGTAAGCAATGAGAAAAAGCTTACACAGCAACTTAATGATATTACAACGAATTTCAGTGTGGAATTAATTAAACAGAAATATGAAGCTGAAATAGCAATAATGTTAACTAATTTAAATAGACACATTGAGATCGGGTTGTATGAATGTCAACATAGTTATGAATTATTAATTGAAACATTTCTTCATGCACAGTCAGGAGTAATTCAACCTCAAATCATCACTTACAGCCAAATAAAGAACATTTTAAAGGAAATTGAGTCACAAGAGAATGTGATTCCTCCTTTTGTAACTAGCCAAGCTATGAAATTATTAGAACCAGTAATTTATGTTCAAAATAATTTATTAGTGTATGTAATACGAATTCCGTTACTTTATCAACAAAAATTTAATGTATATCATGTAATACCTTTTCCGATAGTCATGAAAAACAATATGACTGTACAATACATACAAACAAAACAGGAATATATAGCTATTGATAAATATAAGACAAAGTATGCTTATTTATCACAAAAGGAAATAGGAGACTGTAAGAAACCCAATGATTTAACTTACTTGTGTAAAGAAAATGTTTTAATATCTAATTATATACCGGGGAAGATTGTATTTCCACCGTTTTGCACCCCACAACACAGGTAATACCGACGAGTTGTTTAAATCTGTTGTGTTTTTAAATAGTCAAAAGACGTTATGGATACCTTTATCTGGAAGCAATGAATGGCTTTATATTTTCCCTAAAACCGAAATTTTTACAGGTATTTGTTTTAAGAATAAATATACCAAGAAAGTCATAGGTCAAGGTAAATTAAACTTAGGAGAACATTGTAAGGGTATCACAACCACAGGAGTCATTTATCCGTTACAAAAGAAAACTTACAATAATTTTCAGTTTGACGTAATACCACTTGCTAGTTTCAACAATTCATGTTGTATGGATTTTCAAACTCAGAAAGATTTTGCTGAAGTTAATATGGAGTTACCTTTTCAAAATATTTTGTCTATTATAGATGAATTACGAAGAACAGGCTATCATTTAGATGAAGTTAAAAGGTTTATTAATGAGGAAAAGAAGAAAGTAAACGTTATAAAAAATGAAAATGATGATAATTTTCAGTGGTATCATGTTGTATTTTTAGTAATATTTTTATGGATAGGAGGAATGATATCCTGCTGTTGTCTGACTCATGTACAGAAAATTAAATTATGTATGTATCAATTTTGTAAATTAATTGTTGTAAATTTTGGATGCTGTAAATATAAGCAAAGCCATAATAACATAAACAATGGTGAAATAGAGTTAACTAATAAATTAGAAAAAAGGGTTAGAACTATAGAAATACAAACTGAAGGCTTAGAAAAGTCAAGTGAAGTATTAGTATGTAATAGTCATTCAGGTACAAGGAAAGAAAGTGTAAAAGAAGTAAAAAGTAGTTTAAACATAGTACCAGAAACAGAGATAGAAGAAAGTAGTTCTATTTCAGGAAAAACTCACTGGACACAAATTAAGGTTTAAAAATCTGTGGTGTAAACCCCAGCTTTTTAAAAAATAAGGGAGGGGATGTTGTATAATTATTATTATATTCAGAAAATAAGAGGGATGTTGTGTAAATTAAGTAAAAGAAAGGCAATGAACTAAAGAGGAAGAGAAGTTAGATTAAAAGTTAATAAACTGTATTGTTTGAAAACAAGGAAATGAATTGCTGTGTACGCGGAAGTTAAATTGTTTAGTCTTGAAGTTCAATAAACGACAGAATGATGACGGAGGAGCAGTCATATGCGAGGATTGCTGAGTTAGTCATATGTAGAACATAATCAATATAATTACTATTGTCGAGTCAACACCAATTTCTATTAAACTCTTGGATAATAACCATAATAACTTTGATCTAGCTCCTCCTCCTTACGAAGTTATAAATACGCAGATTAATGTAAATTTAGTGGATTTCATCGTGGTCAACAACGGCATCAACTTGTAACTTGTGCTATACAATAAATCACTTTTCTACACTTCAACAGTACTTGTATTATTTCTGAGGAAATAAACCTACGATTTACGTGTGTGCAAGCCTTCCTACAGATTGCAGGTTCAACTCTACATCTGTAGAATTAACATCATCAGCTACCAGCATACACATTGGCGTGTATTATTGGAGCAACTCGTCCAACCGGACGGGAAACACCTATAATTATACGACACGCCATAGCGGGGAAGATGCGCGGTAGGCGGTGAGGGGAAGCGGCCGGACGATGGAAAGGGGAGCAGGGTGAGTCGGAAACTATAAACTTGCCCTTTATTGTATGTTTCTGATGTATATTAGTTTCTGAATCCTTATCGACCAATGCATCTAATGACTGCCCCCCACTGTAGATTAGGATTGTATATTGTGTACAATAAGGGTGTTAAGCTAAATATGCTGTCAATCGAACGCCATCTTAAGTTGATCTTGAGTCGTCCCCAGACTGCACTTGCGTGAAACGACATTTTCCCTACTTCAAACGGCTCTCAAGTCTAGTTTCAGCGACTATAGGGATGTAGCTCGCCAAACTTCTCCGACAGATAGCGTGGGTGTACTAGCCGGTATGCGCAAGCCGTTCGTCACTTGTTTTTCCAGCTGTCTTCTGCTGGCACCATGCTTTTAAATGGCGTTCCAACTTCTCAGTCCGAAAAATATGTTCGTAATTTTATATTTTTATAGAGAACACGAGGCTAGTATACGTACTTCCGTGTCTACTGGGCCATTCTAGAATGTTGAAGTGTCAAAAATACGAAAGAAAAATCACAGCAGATAGGCTCTAAATAACACTAAAAAGGAAGGATTAACGAACAAATATTGTGAGATATTTCCGATACAGACATTATTTTGTACTCGACTTGCAGTAATATGTTATCAATGTATGAATATTTATATGCAGTGCAGGGATTAGATATTATTTAATTTTTAAATTAATATTAAATTTGCCGTGAGCTACGAGAAGATGTTATGGGCCATTTAAAAATAGAGTAAATTACAATAAATAATTAAAATTACCTAGTAACGCAATGATAATAATGGCCCATTCAGATAGAAAATTAACCGTAAACGTAAAGTAAACATAGAAGCTTGCGGCCATGTTTTTCAATGTGACCATTCACAATGCATCACATAAACATGAAACTTAAACGTAAAATTAAACGTAACGTAGAAGCTTGCAAACACCAAGCTTCTGCGTTATGTTTATGCGAAAAATAACGATACAACCAATCAGAGAACAGAACAGTAGACGGAAGTGGAAGTAGTCAAGAGATGGCGTCTATGAATGAGAAACCCGTCATTATGATAAATGGCATCCATTATATAAAGATGCGGCATTGAAGGAAAATATATGAACAATAGTTCCCCAAGAAATTAACTACAGTAGTAAATACAGCACATATAATATTCTGTTAATTTTCATATGCCTGCATACGCTTGTAGGATGACAATTTTTAATGGCCTACACACTGGATTTCCATGTTCATCATGACCATGATACTAGGTATAGGGATCATAAATGTAAATTTTGCTAGGTTAAGTAAATCCCAAAACAGTTTTAATTATTTAAGTGCTAAGCTTTTTAATAAGCTGCCACTTAGTGCTAGAACTGCTACACTTAATCGTTTAAAAATAGTTATAAAAAATTGGTTAAAAACTAAATGATTTTACAGTATCAACGAGTATGAAATGCCTGACATGAATGATTTAAGGCTCTAATTTTATAGTATTATTTTTATTATATAAATAGTTTTGTATATTCTTTGGAAAATGTCTATTACAACTATATATTTTGATCTAATGACAATAAAAATGAATGAATGCATGTTTAATAGAAACATGAAAGTATTTTCGTCTGCTGCGGCCATTTTTATCAGCTGTTCACGTTCTCGTTTGTGATTGGTTGTTACCTACGTTTAAGTTTTCATTGCGAATGCTCAGTGCCGTGCTAAAGTGTGCGTTTAAGTTTACGTTCTTACGTTTACGGTTAAGTTTCTATCTGAATGGCCCATAACAGTACATTGTGTTAGTTTTATACCTTTGTTAAACTGTATCTTTAGTGCACCTTTATATTTAAAGACCACTTCCCTGTTTAATTAATTTAGTTATTTTAGGCCTATTTATTTTACTTTGCTGTATAAATATGTGTATATTAGGCTACTGTAGCCTTCTATTGCATCTGATAATGATATCAAAATATAAATTCTGTGATTTGTAAATAGCCAAGTTAGATTGACGGCCTCGAATAAAAATTGTGACAATAGCGTTGCCAATTTAATAGGCTACATAACTTAACGTATGATAATTACAGTATTATATTCTGCCTTTATAATCTGCTATGTCATGCAATGAAATATTCTTAACACTATTCTGTTTCATAACTAGAAATGAAAATCATGTAACGATGGTCTAGCATAACTTACCGATAATAAAAGGAATAAGAAAGAATGAGGAATGAGAAGAAGAAGAAAAAGGCCTAATCGATTCCCAAGTTCCCATCTTTTTTAACTACGAGGGACAGGAAAGGTAAGTTTTCGTGATGTAAACATATTTTGATATTTTTATTTTGAATACGTTTTTAATATGACGGTATAGGCTAAATATGCATTTGATATAGAAAATAAATAATATTAAAAATATCAATTAGTATTTAACTGTCTGAACCCTAGAGGTATATTCTTTTAGTGACTTTGAATCATTCCCAATCGCCAAATTAGCAGTACTGTATATAAATATTCATATCTGCATAACATTTTGTACGTCGGGAACATAGTAATGTAGTTAATAGCGGGCATTTCTCACAGTATTTGTCAGCTTATTCTTCTTTCTTTTCGACTTATATAGCGTCTATGGTAATACCGGAGTTGACGGTTCCCTGTACGCAGCAAGCCATGTTGCCTTCATTCTGGCAGCGTTCCGTAAGGACAACTCCAACCGCCGCCGCCGCCAAATTCGAATGTGTTATATTCAGAATCCACAACGCCGATTTTGAGTGGTTAAAGATTTAATATTAAAAATAGCGCAAAAGCCCGTTCTTCTCACAGGTGCTCCCGGGTGATAGTTTAAATTGGCGTAGGGACTAGTACTTAAAGGTTTAATATTACGAGCAACGACCGCAAGAGCCCGTTCTATTCACAGGTAACAGTTAAATAACCCCATTCTGCTCGTGGGTGATAGATTAAGTTGGCATAGGGACTAGTACTTAAAGGTTTAATATTAAAACGACCGCAAGAGCCCGTTCTATTCACAGGTGACAGTTAAATAACCCCGTTTTGCTCGCGGGTGATAGATTAAGTTGGCATAGAAACTAGTAGTTAAAGGTTTAATATTAAAACGACCGCAAGAGCCCGTTCTTTTCTCAGGTGACAGTTAAATAACCCCGTTCTGCTCACGGGTGATAGATTAAGTTGGCATAGGGACTAGTAGTTAAAGTTTAATATTAAAACGAGCGAAACAGCCCGTTCTACTCACAGGTGACACTTAAATAACCCCGTTCCGATCGCGGGTGATAGTTTAAATTGGCGTAGGGACTAGTACTTAAAGGTTTAATATTAAAACGACCGCAAGAGCCCGTTCTATTCACAGGTGACAGTTAAATAACCCCATTCTGCTCGCGGGTGATAGATTAAGTTGGCATAGGGACTAGTACTTAAAGGTTTAATATTAAAACGACCGTAAGAGCCCGTTCTATTCACAGGTGACAGTTAAATAACCCCGTTCTGCTCACGGGTCACTCTGTATATATTTTTATAATTTCCTAGCCGGTGGTCCTGGTGTTATAAAATCTTCACACGGCTTTTTCTACTCGGTATATTTTTAACCATTTTTAACTAATATGTCTTTCTGCAGAGCAAAGAATGAATGAACGTATTATGTATTTTTTCTTTGAGAACATCTCGTTTGTTGCCATAACTTGTACAAAGCCTACAGCATATTCTACCGACTTCTTGCATGTACCTAATAAGCCTATTCAGATTTTTCGGATATTTTTTTTGTTTAAAATTATCATACGTAATAATAAAGGTTATTACCCTGACTTTACGACATGAAAATCTCACCGATTAAAGAAAAATTCATTATATGGAGGAACTTTTTTATCCGACATGAGTTACATGTTTTATCCATAATTCGACCCTTCTCAACTCGAATAGAACAATAACTGTATTAGTTCTTTCTTCCAGGTGGCCTTGACTTGATCTGGTTTGGCTTGATAATAGTGGGAATATTTTTAATCGTATTTAACTTATTTGAGTGATTTCAAGGCTTAAGTTACATCAATTACAGTTCACTCTATTATCTGGAGTTTATACAAGTGTTGGTGAGCTTCTTGTTCGAGTAAATATTGGAAAATACTTAATTTTGCATCATGCATTCTTTGGCTGTGTTTTATCAGGTTGTTTATTCCACTTAGTTACCAATTTACATCATAAAATAAACCCATTTATATTAATTTTAAACTCATAAAGATGATGATGAATATCACAGAGCAAATTTATGGAAGCAAATTAATCCAAATTTCATATCAGCAACAATACTGACGGTCCTACAGCATATTAAAAGAGGATTATTATATGATTTGGATAGATGAATAGAAGAAGATATATATCTTTTGTAATTTGTCATTCCTACCATGGAGAGCCTTACCAATCCTCCTTTAAATACTCCTAGCAGAGTACCTAGCCAAGATAACACACGTGGTCAGCCTTGCCCTCACTGTGGGAAAATATACAAGGGTACTCATGGCGTTAGTATTCATATCAGTCGAGCTCATCCTCAGGAACAGAGAAATAATATTGTGAACAGGCAGTCAAATAACATTAAGACTGCTCAGATAAGTGCTGAATTGCCTAAAGAACACGGAAACGAACAGACTGAAGATGATTACTCTTCAGTAGAAGACAACAATTTGAAGGTGTATAAAGAAAATCTGGAACAATGGAAGTCAGAATTTCTCACAACCCTTAGTGATGAACAATTTTGTAGTAGGGTTGAAGAATTCACAACCTTCTTATCTCAGGCCATTCACCTTTTGCCTGGACCAAAACATCCGGCAGTGCGGTATTACGAAGCTCGTAAAAAGAAGAAGGCATACAATAACCAAAGGGAATATAGTAAAAGTAGTAACCCAGAAAGAGCCACCAAACGGGACTGGTTAAAACGACAACAAAGATTTGATTATCAGAAGACGCAATATTTGTATTACAACCAAAGAAGGAAAGCAGTAAGAAATGTTTTGAATGATAACCGCAATGTCTGTCGTGTTGATGTTAATAAAATTCATCACCACTTTTCCTCGCTGTTTTCTATACCAAATGAAAGCGAACGAGATGTATATCCATCCAATGTTTCTGACGCTGCTCGAGTCAGTTTGGATGAAACAGAAGATATACTAATTAGCAAGCAAGAGATATCTACAGCAGTCACAAGAATTGCAGTCGACACAGCACCTGGTCCTGACCATGTTCTTTTGAGAGCTGTAAAAGATGACACTTGCTATGAGATCATAGCACTAATTGCTACAACAATGGCAGCCCGCAATCTTGTTCCGGAATGTTTAAGAAGAGCAAGAACAATACTAATCTTCAAAGGTGGTGATAAGACAGACCTGGCCAATTGGAGACCTATTACCATCTGCTCGATTGTGAGAAGAATCATCGAGCGTGTGCTTGATAGAAGACTTCAAATGTATGTATCGTTTTGTGAACATCAGCGAGGGTTTACTAACTCCCCCGGCACACATATTAACACGTCTATTTTGGAATCTCTTCTCACGTCAGCTAAGAAACGTAAAACAAACCTTGCCTTGATCTTCTTAGACATTAGCAAGGCATTTGATAATATTGGACATGGCCATCTTGAGAAAAGTCTCTCATCACTTAATATACCATCTAAATTATCAAAACTTATAGTTTCTTTGCAAATAAATAACATTACGCAGATATGGACTAACAATCAAAAGACCAAGCCCATTTCAATAAGAAGAGGAGTGTTACAAGGATCGCCTCTGTCACCTACTTTGTACAATCTAGTGACAGACCATATCCTACATGAACTGTCTTCCAATGAAAATGCTGAGGATTTTGGTTATTCTATACTGCCAGGTCTCCCTAATATAACTGTCATGGGATTTGCAGATGATACTTTAATAGTAGGCAATAATGAAGAATCTGTCAAGAAACTTGCCGATATAGCCATTCAAAGGTTTCTTGAAATAGGCTTGGTTATTAATATGCATAAATCAAAATCTATTTCAATTACTAAAGGCACTATAAAATATGATGATTTCGTTCTAGACTCTGGACAAGTCATTCCTTCAATTGCACCTGATGAGACTATCCGCTATTTGGGTGTCAACTATCATCATGCAACGGTTTTTGACCCTAAATCAGCGATGAACGATCTTAAAAATAAATTTGATGCCTTAGCTTCCTCCTCTTTATTACAGCCATACCAGAAATTTAACATCTTGAGTACTTTTATATGTCCATCATTGATTTTTAAATTTCAGACTACACCATTAAATAGAATACCAGTCAAATTTCTTTCTGACGCTGACGTATTAATTCGAACAACATGTAAAGAGATACTTCAACTCCCAACCGACACCCCTGATAGTATGATGTACTCAGCCAAGAGTTATAAGGGGTTAGGACTCTTTAAAGCATCGTGGGAGGCATATTTACAATTCATTAATTCCTGCCAAAGTCTCATGAATTCTAATAACATCCACATAAATCACACAAGAGACTTGAACGATGAAGTTAACAGTTGTCTCGAAAAACTTAATCTGCCATCAGATGGAAGGCCTGCCTGGCTTAAAGTTCCTTCCATACGGACGCAACTCCGAAATAAGGAATTTGAAACTTGGTGTTCTTTGCCCCAGAAAGGAAAGGGTGTCATCCTTTTTAAAGAATATACGCCATGTAATAAATGGCTTAGTAAGCCCAAAGGATTGACGAGTAGTGAGTGGAAGGATGCAATTAAGATGACAGCGAATGTATGTCCAGTTCGTGCTCTACCAGGCAGATCCCAAGACGGTCACCATTGCCGTCGTTGCGGCAGTGAGAAAGAAACTCTTGCTCACGTCTTGGGTGCTTGTCCTTATGGTGAAGTGCTGAGGAACAGTCGCCATCACAAGATCCGAACTTTAATTGCAAATGCTTTGCGGGAAAATCATCATCAAGTAGCTGAAGAGGTCTACGGCGTTTCTGAAGGTGGCTCCTCCAGAAGAATTGACATCATCGCCATTCCACCAGGCTCAACCAATGGATATGTAATCGATCCTACAGTCAGGTTTGAAACAAGTAGCACCCAACCTGCAGAAGTTCATGCTGAAAAATGTCGTATCTACGAACCCACCATCGCATACTACAAAGAAAAATACTCCCTTTCTTCTATTACCATCTTTGGCCTGATGGTGGGTGCAAGAGGGACAATTCCTTCATTCTTTGTAGATTTCTGCAGATTCTTCCGTCTGAACAGCTTTTTAATAAAAGAAGTGTCTCTGACAGCCCTGAAAGGTTCCCTGTCAATACTCAGGAATCACTTATATTCCTAAATTGTATATATTTGTTTTCAATGTTATTTGTTTTTTTTCTTGTTTCATAAGTTTTCTTGATATATGTGAGTTTTTCTTAATGTTTATTGTAAATGCTTGTAAACCCTTCTTTGTGGTACAAATCATTTTCTTTTATATTACGCTTTGTCTTAGGGCAACCCTTCACTAAGGGAAGCTGAATGTAAATAAACATTAATATATATATAACCAGTTCCTTGCGCACTTTGAGAAAATTCCGATTTTCCATTAATATCACAGATTTTGAACAGAAATAGTAGGAACAGTTTCAAAAAAATTCACTACATGGAAGAAACGTTTTCTCCCGACATGAGTTACATGTTTTATCTATAATTCGACCCTTGTCAACTCGAATATAACAAAAAAAATAATCACTTCATTCCGCACTTCGAGAAAATACCGATTTGCCATTAGTGTCACACAGTTTACGCAGAAAAAGTAGGACCGTTTCTAAACAAAAATTAATTACATAGAGGGAAATTTTTTTTCCGACGTGAGTGACATGTGTTATCTATAATTCGACCCTTTTGAACACGAATATAACAATAATAATAACCAGTTTTTTCCGCACTTCGAGAAAACACCGATCTTCCATTAGTGTCACACAGTTTACCCAGAAGAAGTAGGACAATTTCATAACAAAAATTCATTACATGGAGGGGAAATTTTTTCCGACCTAAATTACATGTGTTATCTATAATTCGACCCTCCTGAACACGAATATAACAATAATAATAACCAGTTCTATCCGCACTTCGAGAAAATACCGATTTCCATTACCGTCACACAGTTTACACAAGAAAAGTAGGACCGTTTCAAAACAAAAATTCATTACATGGAGGGGAAATTTTTTTCCAACCTAAATTACATGTGTTATCTATAACTCGACCCTTCTGAATACGAATATAACAATAATAATAACCAGTTCTATCCGCACTTCGAGAAAATACCGATTTTCCATTAGTGTCACACAGTTTACGCAGAAGAAGTAGGACCATTTCATAACAAAAATTCATTACATGGAGGGGAAATTTTTTTCCGACCTAAATTACATGTGTTATCTATAATTCGACCCCCCTGAACACGAATATAACAATAATAATAACCAGTACCTTCCGCCCTTCGAGAAAAAACTGATTTTCCATTACCGTCACACAGTTTACACAAGAAAAGTAGGACCGTTTCAAAACAAAAATTCATTACATGGAGGGGAAATTTTTTTCCGACCTAAATTACATGTGTTATCTATAATTCGACCCTCCTGAACACGAATATAACAATAATAATAACCAGTTCCTTCCGCACTTCGAGAAAATACCGATTTTCCATTAGTGTCACACAGTTTACGCAGAAGAAGTAGGACCATTTCATAACAAAAATTCATTACATGGAGGGGAAATTTTTTCCGACCTAAATTACATGTGTTATCTATTAGATTAGATTAGATTAGATAGCGGGGGGCTTGAAGAAAGTTTAGAGACCTCCCGCACGTCAGCCTAAAAGGCTTATTGTGCTGCCCCTTTTGGTAGAGAAGCTCTTGTTGGCTTCCTTTCCCAAAATCTTCCCTGGATTTGCCAGGGTAGTGCAGTCAGGCAGGGTATTGGATACTCCTTCCTCCTGCTTGCTTATGCTTTACGCCTCGTCCCGTTGGGCGAGAAGATCTCATTGTTTCCCAAAATCTGTTCCTTGAACAAGGTGTAGTATTTTGGTTCCAATGTCCTTTTCCTTCCCTAGGTCTTCCCTGGATATAGAGAGAGTGAACCTCTTTCTTGCCAGGGCTGGGCAGTTGAAACAGGATGTGTGAGGCCGTCTCTTCATCCTGTTTGCATAATCTGCAGATGGGATCATCCTCATAGAGTCCCACTTTGCGTAAATGTTTTCTGAAGTGACCATGCTCAGATATTAACGCAACCACTTTCCTTATTCCTCTTCTGTCCAATTTTAGGATAGATGAGGAGATAGTGTTGCTTGGACCCAGGACCAGTTTCCTGGCCTGTCTTTGTCCTGTATAGGTTTGCCACCTAAGTTGGTGTCTTTCCCTGGTCCATGTTTTAACCGAGGTTTTAGCAGTATTTGTGCTGATTCCTACCACGGGTTCAGGGCCGACAAAGGGTATCTGTGCACCCTTTTTTGCCAGTTGATCTGCTTCTTCATTTCCTAGAATTCCCTGATGCTCAGGCACCCATCTTAGTTCAAGACTATTGCGGGATGAAAGGGCAGTGAGGGAATTCAAACAATCCCATACCAGTTTTGATTTTACCTGGTCTGAGGAGAGCGCCTTTAAGGCACTCTGGCTATCTGTGAGGATGAGAATTCGCTTACCACGGTAGCCTCTCTCAATTCCTCTGAGTGCACAGCTCAAGATAGCAATTATTTCTGCTTGAAAAACTGTACAGTATTTTCCAAGGCTTATACTGACGTTTGTCCTTGGAGATAGGCTAAATATGCCTGCACCTGATTGATCCCCTATGCGGGATCCATCCGTGAACCACACAAGTTGGTCCCGTCCTTTATCAGGTGTAATTCCTCCACTCCACCCTTTTATTTAGCGGAAGAACTAATAGGCTATTGTAAGATATGTAAATACATATTGAAAACTTGTCATAAAGACAGGCTAAATACAAATGGTGAATTAAAATCATACCTGTATAGATACAATTTTTAGTAAAGTATGGACTACAGATTTCGTAAGTATGGCTTAAAATACTGTGAAAATAAACTGAAATAATAAATTTTAAGTAATAGTGTGATTATATGATGATTGCACTGTAATATGTATGTCGTATGAGAGAAAGTGGATGTAATTGTGGGATATAAGACAATGAATTACACCCCAGTGTACATTGTGTGCTTTTCTATTTTATTATTATACACTTACAATAGTTAGCCTAATCTGTCACTGCGCATAGGCTTCATACATGTGGTACTACACATACTTGAAACTGCAGTATTATTTCTCTTATCTAACTGCAATTATTCTTGAATAAATCTTATAATGTAATTATATCGATTATTAAATAAATATAATTTCATTTTGCATTAATGCATTTTGCATTATTGATCTGTCCATGGAGGGTACCATCTTCAAATCGTACTCTACATTATAACAGGCTTCTGTTGTATTTACTAAACTATTATAAATAAAATCAGGTAAACTGATGTAACAAAGTGCCAGAATGTTTTTGTTTAATCAGTGATAATTGCAATTATCATATGCAGGAAATAAGTGATTTTTTTAAACGATTCTCGAGTTAAGCTCCAGATCGATTCATGAAGCAAGGCTTACGGAAGAACAAAGGTCTATTTTTATAAACATATGTGAAGGAATATGTGGGTAGTGTTGTCAAAGTTACCTGTATTACAACTTTCAAAGCCGTATATGAAAACTGTAAAACAATATGACGTCATGAGAAAAGATTCTTTCTATTACATTACCATAAAACAGCCCCTAAATTGGGCATTACTCCGGTACCGGTCTACCGATTTGGTGCAATATCAATAGGCTTCTTCTCATGGACGATATAAATGAGTATAACAATTTTCATGAGAATCCGCTAAAACGTATTTGAGTTACGCGCGTACAGGGACACGGACGGACGGACGGACAGACATTTCCCTTCCCACACACAATCTCATAAAGTACCATACTGGCACTTAATAATGTTATAGACTATTTAACGAGAGTTTTAAGACAGATTACGACAAGAGAAAATAGCAAAAAAGCAATTAGGGCAGAGAAAATCGCGTGAGATTTCCCAGAGATGGATAAATGGGTGGATGGCAGAATGAATGAACGACGGATGAATTGATTAATGGATCAATGAATGAATGAATGAACGGGTGAATGAATGTATGATGGATGAATGAATGGATGGATGGTTGATCGAGATGATTGAGTGACGAGATAGGGAAGAACCATCCTTCAATTAATTAATTACTCCATCCAACAAACTATCCATCCTTGCATTCATCCAGTAATTAAATCACCCAACCATACAAACAACCACTCACCCACCATCCATCAATCCATTCATTCATATATCTGTCCATCTGTATAGCCATCCAATCATTCATTCATTTAACAAATTAATTCATTATTTAATTGATGGATGGACGAATGAACTTATTAATTTAAGGAAGGAATGGTAGATATTTGGATGAGTAGATGATTGAATGAATGAAATAATGGACGTATGGATGGATTAATCAGTTAATTAATTAATAAAATTGTGGATGATTTAAATAATTATTAATAATTGAATGTAACACTAATGGAAAATCGGAATTTTCTCGAAGTACTGAAGGAACTGGTTAATATTACTGTTATATTCGTGTTCAGAAGGGTCGAATTATAAGGAACAGATATAACTAAGTAGGAGAAAATATTTCCCTCCATATAATGAATTTTTTCTTTGAATTGTTCCTCCTTCTTCGAAAAATGTGTAACATTAATGGAAAATCTCAATTTTCTCGAAGCGCGGAAGGAACTGGTTATTATTATTGATATATTCGAGATCAGAAGGGTCGAATTATAGATAACACATGTAATTTAGGTCGGAAAAAAATTTCCCCTCCATGTAATGAATTTTTGTTTTGAAACGGTCCTACTTTTCTTGTGTAAACTGTGTGACGGTAGTAGTTTATATTTCTGTGTGACGTCATGGAAGGCGCAAATTTGGAAGGCGCAAATTTGGAAGGCGCAAATTTGGAAGGCGCAGGTTGGAGTGGGATGGCTTTGTGACGTCATGGAAGGGTCCAGTGGAAGACGGTTATGACCGTTGGCGCTTTTTTTTTTTTTTTTTTTTTGATTAGATAAGCCCTAATGCATCGGCCCATCACCTGTTCAAGATAAGACCACATCCGCTTACGCCTTAATGGGCATCTGGTAAAGATATATTGATAAGGAGGTCATGCACTGTGACCAGCCCATCACCTGGTCCTGGCCATCCGTATCCGACACAGATGGATCCCACATCCGCTTACGCCTCAATGGTCAACCGGTTACATGCTAAACCTTTTAAGATAAGATCCTTTACATCCGACCAAGATAAATTCCCACGCCAATTTTTTTTTATCATACTGCAGAGGTGCCCATGCGTTATGGTTGCCGCGCCTCAATGGTCAAGATAAAACCATCCGGTCAATATAAATTCCCACGACCGTATATATAAAACACTACTTTATTCGAATTATTCCATTCTGCTACCATATGTCATCATGGAAGTCACGTGTGATCGTTGCGGAGCGAAATACAAACATAAACGTGATTTGAACCGTCACGTACGACAAAAACATGGCGATTCTCAATTCACGTGTGATTTGTGCCAAGTGACGTTCTCGAGACGAGATCATTTACAAACTCATATACAGGAGGTTCACTCCAGTTTACAGTTACAGTGTGGAAAATGCGATAAAAGTTTCACGTCTCATCGTAATCTCAACAGACATTTGAACAATACCCACAGTTTGTTAAACCCAAATGAATTATATCGACTACGAGACAAAGCCACTACCTCTGCGGCATCTGCAACAGTTATCGAACCAGAGACAGCAAGTCCACAGCCTCAACCGCCAACACAGCACGGAGTCGCCATAGACCATCCAGTCCAAGCCAGACCGAGCGTGCTGAAATCTTTTTTTAATGGGGAAATCACATCATACAAGGTAATTATTATATATATATATATATATATATTATTTATTTTATATACACTTCCATTTTGTTTTCACCATTAACAGCCGTAGGTGTGGTTTATACAACTAGTTTCATTTGGTTACAGCCCACTGATGTGCGAGCTACCAATACAGAGGCGAGACCAGTTCAGAGTGCCCGAGGCGGTCAGCATGCAGCTGCCATACAGTCGGCTTCGCAAGCAGACATCCCAAATACGACCGGTCTTGCCGGAGGCGATGTCTCAACACGCCCTGCGTGTAGCAGCCATCATACCACAGAACAGGCCGAATATACTCAGAGCGCTGGCGGACTACACCAAGAAGCTGGAACTAGCGCTGCTCAAACACTGTCACAGCAGAACCATCCCGAAAGCCATTTTGTGAGAGGAGGAGCTATCAACATGCCTGGAACTACCACTTCAATTAAGGTAAGTTGTTACACATTCATTCATGCCGACGTTTTCATTCATAAAAGTCCTTCGTTCATTTTTCCGTATTTTTGTGTTGCAGACCGATTTCGTGAGAATTGAATCTGCATTTAAATCAAGAATATCTACTTTTGCCCTTATGAACATCCCCGCCGGAGATCTTCACACCGTTCTATCATCATATAAACCTCAAATGGAGGCCTTGGTTCAAGACTGTTTACTTCAGCAAAACTCTTTAAAAATGAATTTATTTGTTGAAATTAATCTACAGGACACTAATGAAAAAAACAGTGTGTTCAATCTCAAATGTAAAAACGAAGTTGTTCTCGCGTCATCCGACGTGAGTGATGTTCTAGATCATCAGATTGAGAAAATAGTACAGGAATACGACGACATTTCACTTAGAGGGAGCGGACATACATTCCACTCCATACACAAAATAGAATTACGTTTAAATAAATACCAACCCTTTAGAGGACGTAAGTTCATGCTGTTGCCTGAACGGTACAGATATTCAAAGTCACTAGTTAATATCAATAATCATGACGATTTTTGTTTCAAATATTGTATACTAGCAAAATTCATTGAAAAAGACAGAGATTTGCAAATTTCCTATCTTAACAGACCGGACTTGGATAATAAATACGACTTCTCTTGTATTAATTTCCCACCGTCATTCCACGACGTTGCAAAATTTTCTAAAGTAAATGACGTTTCGATCAATGTGTTTGGCCTAGAAGAAGACGAAATTTTTCCAATTAAGATTGCTGAGAAAGAGTTGCCAGATCACAGAGACCTGCTCTATGTCTGCGAGGAATTAGATTCTCATTATGTGTTAATTACCGATTTCGACGCATTCATTAAACCTTCCAAAACATCCGACAAGCGTCAAGTCAGAGTTTGCAAGCGATGTTTCGCTCATTTTCAAGCCTATGGTGACCAGTCAGCCGACCAAAGACACGAAGCTCATTTAGCAGTTTCCAATTCTTTTTCACCAGTCAAATGTGAATTTCCTAAACGTTTAGAAATATCCTTCACTAAACACGAACATTCGCAAAAGATTAGGTTCGTTATTTATGCCGATTTCGAGTGCATGCTAGAGCCTATTGCAGGATGTGACAACGAGCCTATTAGATCCTGGACTCAAAAGTATCAGAAGCACACACCATTTAGTTACGCTTATTTCATCAAGGATTTGGAAGACGAACATTCGAATCTGAGAATGTACAGAGGTCCCGAGGCAGGAAAACATTTCATGACATCACTTGTAAAAGACGTCAAGGCTATTGACGCCATTTTAAATTCTGAAATAAAACCCATGATCCCTCTCACGACAGAACAAATTAATCAGTACACGACCAGCACCATCTGTCATATCTGCAAACAAGGCGGCTTTACCGAAGAAAATTACAAAGTCCGTGACCATTGTCATGTGAGCGGACGCTTCAGAGGCGCAGCGCACAGAAACTGTAATTTGAATTATAGGAACCAATCTTTTGTCCCTGTTGTTTTGCACAACCTGTCTAATTATGATAGCCACTTCATTGTGACAGAACTTGGTTTTGACAAGAACCGTATTAACGTTATATGTAATACCCAGGAAAAATACATCACATTTTCGAAATTTATTCCCTCCTCTTATTTGAAACAACGATCTCTTGAACTTAGATTCCTAGATTCATTCCGCTTCATGTCCACGAGCCTGGAAAAATTAGCAAAAAATCTCCCCAATGATAAATTCGTAGAGACACGGAAAGCCTTCGGCGACAAAACCGATTTGATGTGTAGAAAAGGAGTGTTCCCATACGATTACATCACCTCGTTTGAAATTCTAGACGAAACAAAACTACCGCCTAAAGAGGCGTTTTATAACAAGCTTACCAATGCAGGTGTCACAGACCTAGACTACTCTCATGCTGTTAATGTCTGGCAATCATTTTCGGTCAAGTCTTTAGGGGAATATTCAGACTTGTACTTAAAATCGGACGTTATGATATTGTCTGATGTGTTTGAAAATTTCAGACAGATGTGTCACGATACCTACGGTTTAGATTGTGTCTTCTACCCTACTGCCCCTAGCTTTACATATGCAGCCATGTTAAAGTTTACACAGGTAAAGCTGCCTATTTTAAACGATATCGACATGGTTCAGTTTTTTGAACAAGCAATCCGTGGGGGTCTTTGTCAGGCAATAAAACGGCATGCTGTGGCAGACGACGAGTCGGTATTGTACTACGTCGACGCTAATAACCTATACGGTTATGCCATGTCACAACCGCTGCCTATAGGTAATTTCCGTTGGCTCGAAAAAAACGAGTTAGAATCCCTAGACATTGTCTCCATACCAGACGATTCAAAATTAGGATATGTTTTTGAGGTGGACTTAAATTATCCAGAAAATCTACACGATGCTCACACTGATCTCCCATTCTGCCCAGAGATGAAATGTCCTCCTGGCAGTAAATTCAAGAAACTTTTAACCACACTTGAACCCAAGCAGAACTACATCGTACACTTTACCGTACTTAAACAAGCGCTCCAACACGGACCGAAATTGACAAAGGTACATAGAGGTATTAGCTTTGAACAAAGCTGTTGGTTGAAACCGTATATTGAATTCAATACCATGAAACGAAAGGCTGCAAATAACGAATTCGAAAAGGATTTTTTTAAGCTGCTAAATAATGCAGTGTACGGAAAAACTCTCGAAAATGTACGAAAAAGGATAGATTTTAGGCTGGTGTCTGATGAAAAGTTACTGTCTAAATTGGTTGCAAAGTCAAACTTTCTGGATAGAACAATTTATAACGAGAACTTGGTGGGTGTCCATCTCGCCAAGACTAAACTCGTACTAAATACCGCAATCTATGTTGGCATGGTCATCTTGGAAATTTCGAAAACTAGGATGTATGATTTTCATTACAACACCATGAAAAATCATTTCGCAAACAATCTAAGCCTATGTTACACTGATACCGACAGCTTCCTATACAAGATCGAGACGGATAATCTCTATCGCGATCTGCTAAATGTGAAAGATGAATTAGATACTAGCGTCTACCCCCCTGATCATCCCTTGTATTCATTGAAAAACAAAGGAGTTGTAGGTAAATTCAAAGACGAGTGCGTCGATCGTTCCATCACTGAGTTTGTAGGCCTTAGGGCAAAAATGTACGCCTTAAGGTTTAACAGCAGCTCCATAAAAAAATTGAAAGGTATCAATAAATCTGTTGTGGAGAGAGAACTCTCATTTGAGGATTATTTGAAATGTCTCAAGACCGGACATACAACATTTTCGCTAAATAGATCTATCAGCTCGTTTAAGCATAACGTGTTTTCGATTGCAGTTAATAAAGTCACCTTAAACGCTTCAGATGACAAGCGTCACATTTTACCTAATGGCGTGGAAACACTTGCCTACGGTCATTACAAACTCAGAGATGACGAACCCCCTCTTAAAAAAAGGAAAGTCTAATGTTTTCTGTGTCTTGTATATGCATTGTATTTTTGTAAGAGACAAAGGAATTGTAAATAAAAACACATGTTCATACTTGAAATCTTTATTCAATATTTCGTTTATGTATCCACGAGTTCTTGCTCGCGGGAAACCCCATCCATTTAACAAAAACTAAATCACCTTTACGTCTTAACGCTCTTTCAATTAAATAAGTGTTTGGATACTTTGTTTTTTGCAATTCCTCTGCATAAAAAGCACCCTCAATCTTGTTCCCTTCCAAGTCCTTTAGCAGATATGTGGGCGGAGAAGTATTCTGGACTCTTTTCACCTTGAAAATTTCAGTAGTCCACGACGGTAAATAACCTTTTTTAAACAACTTCCTGTGTTTTGAAACTCTTACAAAGTCGCCTTCCGCAAACTTAGGCTTGGCATGCGACTTCTTGTAACAGTATACAGTTCTTAACAAGCTGTTGTCCTTGACTTGGTTAGGTTTCATTTTAATGGTGGAGTGAACCCTATCGTTGTACTGTTTAATGAGTTCCTGCAACATGTTTAGCCAGCGATAGCTTCCTCTTGCCTTAATTTCTCGAAACATGGTTGTTTTCAAAGTCCTTATGAAGCGTTCAGCAATGCAAGCCTTGACGTTGGAATATGTGGAATAATGGTTGATGCCGTATTTCTGCATTAAGGCTTTAAAATTAGCGTTATAGTACTCCTTTCCCATATCGGTTTGAAGATTTTTAGGCGGTGTTTTCACAGATTGAAGTATATCCTCCATGGCTGCGGTAACAGTTTTACCAGTTTTATTCTTCAAAGCTCTCGCGTACGCATACTTGGAATATGTATTAACACAAACTAAAATGTATTTGAACCCTCTGTTTTCCTTATGGTAGGGTATCATTTCAATCAGATCGCTTTGCCACAAATCATTTAGTCCTTTCATTGTAACACGACGTCTCGGATAATTTATTCGAGCGGGTTTATGAAGCTCGTATGCAATTTTACTTTTGATCATTGTATCACGTTGCTCTCTCGTAACTCCGTTATAATTTCCAATATCTCGTTGTTGTGCGAGTGGTTTCCTGCCTCGGACGACGCAACTAACAGACGAAGTCGATGTACGAGTTCATTTCAGTTGTCCCAATATTTATAGTCTATTTTCCGGTTCGCGTGTGATTGTTTCCACAACCCTTTTCCTCTGACAAGTTTTCGAGTCTGGAGATCATCATTTACGTCGGCCTCCTCATCGGGAAATAACGTTCTAATAACGTTTTTAAATTTCTGGCTGTTTGAGACTCGTATTTCCTCATTGTCGTCGTAACCGGTTTTATGCGCACTTGACCTTTCCAATATTTCCTTATACACCTCCAAGTATTTATCTGTGTACAACTTAGGGTCGGGGATGTTTTTGGTAAGCAGCTCCATTAATCCTCGACGGGCTTGGTACCTCTTATTACCGATATGTATAACGTCATTTCTTATCGACAGAGGCAATGCACCGATCGAAAAAGTTTGTTTTTCTGGATGCCATTTTATACCGTATATGGTGTCAACGTTTCTAGGTCTCAATTGAACTAGTTTTTTAATATATCCGCTAGCTACTCGTCCATAGACGGATTCCAACATTGAGCGATAGTGTTTTACAGGGGTCTGATCCGTAGAGGGTGTGTCTTCCATTTTATCATGTTGCGATTTTTCTTTGCTCAGAGTGACGAGCTGCTCCAATGGTTGCGTTATAGGCTGCACGATGTCGGAAAACTCATGTTTAGACTGAATATCTGCTTTTTTTAACGATAAATATTTCTCCCGTATAGAATCTGCATGATTTTTAATTTCTTCCTTAATTCTCCTCTGATCATCACTCAATGACGGGTTCATCTTGAGTGTTATTTTCGTTTGAGATTTCGCTGTTTTTATACATGTATTCGATAGTGAGGGGAACATCGCGTGAAAATGTGCCTGTCTTAAACAATAACACATCGCCTCTGGCGACATGTATGGTATGACTAATGTGGACAGGTGTTCCATTTAACGTAGCAGACAGATCGTCTGAATCGGCCTTGTCGACAACCTCTATGGTTCCGTTGTAAATTAGCTTCAAGCGAGTGCCGGTGTAGACTTGAAAAAAACTGGTTTGGCGCGTGTCCCGCATAACTGTGGCTATTCTATGCACGACGTGTTTTAAAACAGTAACATGATCATTAAGTTCCGTCTGCTTCTGAATGAGCAGCTGTGTCATATCCGCAAATTTATTCATCACCTGCCCCGTGGCTTTAAACAATTCAAAGTTTCGAGAATCAATAAAATCATCATTTTTGAGAACATCTTTCTGCGCAAGAACTTTATCCACGTATTCTTTTGTTGCGGCATTGTGGTTCTCTGTGGGATGACCAACGTACCGTATTCGTTTTCCTTTGGCAGAATAATTACCCACTTCGTCTCGAGGTAGTGCTATTTTATCGATGTATCGCGCAATTAACGGGGATCCAAATCTGTCAACACCCATAGCACCTCTACATGCGCGTATAAGCCCTCTGTCGTTCATTGTGAGTACCGTCTATACTTTACACACATTTATATAACAATGTACTCGTCCAATCCTCTCCGATATCTTCCTTTGTCTATAGAATCCTCTTTACAGATTGTTAAGAATCCGTACTTCTCCAAAGACCAACATTCGCGGCACATTTGTAGGAATTTATCGAAAGTCATGTCTGCGTTGACGTAGTCGTCGTATAGATGTCTTAGATTTAACGCGTCCTGCTTAAATACAATCAACAAATTACAATTGTCTCTTATCAGATGCTTTGGTATTCTCGCATACGACTGGGCTAGATAAAACATGTCTAACGAATTGTGTCTTCCCATGCTGAAATAATTCCTTATTGGGCTTTGAGGTTGCGTCATAATATCATCGAATATGATGACTGAATTTTCTTTTACGTCTGTTGGTTCTGGTATCCCGTCTCCGCAGCTGTCGTATTTATAATAGCCGATTTCTGGAACTCTGGCTAAAATTTCTTCAAGGAATTTATATTTCGGTTGAAATAGCGACTTTGAAAAAATGTAAACATTTGAAAACTTTACGCCGTTGGGATGTAGAAGAATATTTATTAACACGTTTGTCTTTCCACTACCTGAGGGGCCGCAAACAATAGACCGAACATTATCGGGTAGTAATATGCTGTGTTTCGTTTATGGTTCGAATCAGCCCGCTCTATGGGACAGACTTGCAAGGAGACGTTTTGCTTCTCAAACTTCATGGTGAGAATAATAAGGTTGGGTGTAATAGCAACCGCTTTTATACCTATAAATAGCCAGACGGTGCAGGTGGAGCAGTCAGTATGGCACCACGAATACAACGAGGTAAACGTCGCCGTGGAGACGGTATCATCAATACGCTCATAAATAAACTACCTGTCGAACTACACATACCAAAGTATAAATTTTGTGGTCCAGGCACGAAACTAGAAAAACGATTAAAAAGAGGCGATACAGGAATCAATCCTCTGGACGAAGCCTGCAAGTTACACGATATAAGCTACGCGCAGAGTTCTGATATAAACGATCGACACATAGCAGACTTGAAATTGGCACAGCAAGCGTCTAAACGTGTTACAGCACAGGACGCAAGTTTTGGGGAGCGTGCAGCGGCTTACGCCGTCTCGAAAATCATGAAGGGAAAAGTTAAAATGGGAGCTGGATTGGATAACATTAAGAAACTGAAGGCTGCATACAGAAAAGTTGTGACAAAGAAAAACAAAAAACAAAAAAAGAAACGAGTTTTGAAGTCTCCTAAAAAAATAGGCGGTATATTACCCCTGTTGCCTATCCTTGCTGGTCTAAGTGCCCTTGGGGCTTTAGGTGGTGCAGGGGCGCAGATTGCTAAAGCTGTCAACTCAGCAAAAAACGATAAGAAACAGCTTGGAGAGCATATACGACATAACCGCATGCTAGAAAGCATCGCTTTGGGCAAGAAGGAGGGGATAGATGAGCTCATTCGTCAGCACAGAGATGGCAAGGGACTATTTTTAAAACCTTATCCATCCGGCAGAGGAATTCGTCTAAAAAAAAAGCCCTAACGAACCACGACTTGGAACGATATGCAAAGAAGCTATGCATTCCCCATTTCAGAGGTGTGTACATGCGAAACGAACTACCTCCCAAACCGTATAAACAGGAACGAATCATTATAAATCTCGATGATGCCTCGGGGCCTGGGACGCATTGGGTGGCGTTGAAAAAGCGTGGTAACCGTTCGTTATATTTCGACAGCTATGGCGACTTGCCACCGCCTGCGGAAATTGTGAATTATGTTGGTCCGCATTCTAAACTGTTTTACAACTTTACACGCTATCAAAAATACAACACCGATATTTGCGGACACCTTTGCTTGGCGTTTTTACTATAAAAGTCTACATCTCCCATCTAACAGTGTTAAAATGTCTCAAACGTTCATTCTAAGCGGATCGACGTCCGAAATAACCAACACGATTTTTCCTCCCATCGAGCTGAAAGATGGAGTGGACTACGAGATTGCAATGTTGCGACTCGATGCTTACAACTCTATTCCAAACGTCACAGAGACCAACAATTCGTTGATGGTTATAATGGGCGAACAACAACACGTCATCACCATTCCTAAAGGAACATATGAGATTAGAGACATTTCGGAGTATGTTGCACTCGTTATAAAAAAATTAACGAACTCCACTCTTGATCCTGATGTGGTTTTTAGAGTCAGTGTGAATCCGAATACTCTGCTCACCACAATATTTTGCTCTCTCGACCTCTCTTTTAAAGTTCCAAACTCTGTGGGTCCTTTACTAGGATTTACAACAGAGGATGAAATTCCTGCATCGACTTCAGTGGTGTCTACAAAGCAACCAGACATTAATAATGTAAACACTATATCTGTTTGTTGTAATCTAGCATCAGCTTCATTCATTAACGGACGTTCAGCACACAACATATACGACTTTTTCCCAACCGTTCCACCGGGGTATAAAATATCAGAAGCCCCAACGAACCTGATTTTTCTACCGTTAACCAACATAGACAAAATAACAGACATTACCATATCGCTCGTGGATCAGGACGGAAGGCTTATCGATTTCAGAGGTGAGCGAGTGTCGGTGAAAATCGTCATTAGGAAGAATGGGGCTTAACGTCAATAAATCTTCACCAGCCGAATCGGCATATAAGTCGGTGCAGCGTGCTCGTCCCGGTAATCAACGTTGTACCGTCGGCAAGTTAACAACTGCTAACAAGAAGTATCTGGAATATCTAGGATTTGTAGTATTGCAGAATGGACGTTCTAAGCGTAAATAATAAAGCTTTATTTGAAGACGCCATTGAAAATTCGCAGTATCATGGATTTAAGCCTTATAACACTACGGCTCTAGGCGAAAGCGACGAGATACGAATCCCCATTCAGGCAGAAAGCTTGTATGCGTTACTCAATCAGAGTTTCATATCGATATGTGGCACTATTACATCTGACAAAGACGCCGAATACGTCGGTAAAATTGTGAATAATGGGTTTTTGCATTTATTCGATGAAATAAAACTCAATATTCATGGAGAGACCGTGGATCGCACTAGGAATCCTGGTATTACGAGCTTGCTGAAAGGTATCTGCTCCTATAATAATTCTGATTGTATCAGGCTGCAGAACTCTGGATGGGTACACCCCAGTGTTGATACTGTTGATGACATTGTAAAATCTGGAAAGTTCAACGTTTGCGTGCCGTTGAGCCATGTTCTAGGCGTCGCTGAAGATTACAAGAAAATTCTGTTAAACTGCAAACTAGAACTCGTACTTATGAGATCCAAGAACACTATGCACGTCACCAAGGGAGGAGTTAGTAAAATTAAAGTTACAGATATAGAATGGTTTGTTCCGATGCTTAAACTATCAGACATTGAACGATTGAAACTGTTAAACACGTTGGAAAGCGATAGCTCGCTGCAGATATATTTTCGGAGCTGGCAATTATACGAAAATCCGAGCCTACCACAAGCAACCAACGTTTCATGGAACGTAACAACTTCCCCTCAGCTGCAAAAACCTAGAATGGTCATCGTAGCATTTCAGACTGATAGAAGCAAACACGATGCAGACGGTTCAAAATTTGATCTACCTGATGTACGGGACGTGTCAGTATATTTAAACGATAAAAAGTATCCATACCATTCTTTCAATGTAGACAGCACCAATGGTGCGTATGGATTACTGTATGAGATGTATGCCAGATTTCAAGATTCTTACTACGAGCGTTCGTCATCACCGCTTCTTAAAAGGAGCGATTTTATAAAACATGCACCATTCTTTGTGGTGGATTGCACCAAGCAGAACGAGGATCTGAAGTCTGGTGCTTGCACTACGAGAGTTGAAATTTCTGCTACGAACAACATTCCAGCAAATACAAAGGCTTACTGTTTAATCCTACACGATCGCTGCGTAGAGTATACTGCTCTTACCAACATTATTACCAATGTCGTCTGAAAATTTCGTCATATTGGATGTTCAAGGTTACCAGTCCAGTAGCAAGGAATTTGTGGCTAAAGAGATAGCATTAATTAGCCACGAGGGACGAATGGCACATTTTATACTATGCCCACCGGTAGGTGTAACACCTGACATGAAATCACAACGGTATATAGAATCGTACATCCACGGAATTCCTTGGGATAGCGGATACTTGCCTTACGATGACATGAAACCTGTGTTGGAAAGCGTGTTGCAGTATGATGACAAACTTTATTGTAAAGGACTTGAAAAAACGAAATTCTTGGAATATATGTTACAAAGACCAATAATAAATTTGGATGATGTCGGTGTGCCAAAGCTGAAAAAGATTAGAGACTGTAAAACCAAGTGTCTATTTCACCCCAGACAAGATTTCAATTGTGCCCTGCAGAACGTCATTGTATTGAATCTTTGGTTGAAAAGTCGTTATGATTTTAAAGATTTTTTGTACTTTGAATAAATTCAATTCATAGCAAACTCTTATTTTTATTTAGCAACATCTGCAATTTTCCCCCCATCCCAAACAGCTGCCAAGGTAGACTGGTTTCCTGTAAAAAATAGATAGAACATGCATATGACCTGTGACAGGATGTATGATCATGCATGGCGGTGGTTCAAGGTAAACCCGATTTCACTCATTGACTTTTAAATGAATGAATGAACTCGGTTTGAAATAAAAAATTTTACCACAGGTTTGGTAATAACACATTTATTGAAATATATTTAGAATGTTTTTTAAATTTTTGGCTGCTTCGTGGTCCTCCAGTTCACATTCAGACGCGTCCTGGCAAAAACCATCGTGGAAAAGGGTGTATTTCATCTGAAAACATACAAGTACAAAAATTATAAGCCAAACGTTACGAAAATTAAATAGATGGGGACGGTGAAAATAATACTTACAGCGTATTGTAGTTTCTTAAAGAGGAGACAATGTGGTCCACAGTCCACGCTCCACGCCTCAAAGTGGTTATCCATGGGGATGAGGCAGCGATAGTGGTGACGTATCCCATCGCATCCTGCCTCATGGTGAAGGTGGGGATGTGTTGTTGTATCGTCTGCGTCGCCTCTAGCTGAGTGACCGCATGGTCCAATCAAGCTAAAATCGATCTCCCCGTCGGCCCAATATACTGCCTTGTAGTGGTGTTCAAACTTTATATCAATTATTTCGTCCCCCCGATTGTTCAGAATATATATTGTTCTATATTCTAGCGGATCGGGTGTGAGGATGATTGTAGGTAGCGGCGGTGTCTGGTCCTCTTCTTGTTCTTCTTCTTCTTCGTCGGGGATGATGTGTACAACCTCCTCGGAAATCTCGCCATCGCGTCGTGGGCACATTTTTCAATAAGTAATGGTGATATCACAAGTCTTATTCTATATATATGTAAAGTCTCCGCCCACCAACAGCTGTGTCCATTGTCAAAATTTAGCAAGTTCTTTCTTGCAAAAATAGAGTACCAGTATACTGGACATCTGTAGAGGTAAAAAAAATTCGATAGAACATGGATATAGGGGTAATGTTTAAGTTGCACTCATGTTCCCAAGGAAAAAAACCGGTTTAGTATCCATACTAATATGCACTTAACACTTTGCCGGTGCTAGTTTTAAAATTGCAAATGCAAACTTTGTGTCTTTTTAAACAAAGGCTACGTTACGGTAATAAAAACCACTGGGATTAATTTCTAATCCGTAGTACACAAAGGAAAGGCTTATTTCGTTCACTTGTTGAATTTGATCCTCGGTCATTTTATTAAATCTGTTTGGTAGAAACACTGAAAATCCGTTAAGAAGATCCAACACTATGCGACGTCCATACTTGGTGAACGTAGAACGTGCTTGTTTGATGTGATAGGGCTTACCAATTTCTAAATCCTGCAGCGGTTTCATATCACTGATAGTAATATCCATATTACCATATCGCTCCAGTGTTGCAATTATAGGTGGAATCTTAAGCTTCTCCATCGGAGTCTGGTCCGTGGTCGGAGTTGGTGCAGTTTGCTCTGTAGCCGGAGTGCTTGTCGTCTCGGCCGTCTGCATGGAGTTTAACAGCTCCTGTAGAGCTATGTCCAATTCCACTGCTTGTTTAGGTGACTGTTTACGCTGGCGCTTTGAAGTAGACATTCTCCTAGCTTCTCGAACACTGATTATTAGTCAAAGGTCTAGCGTCTATTAATACACTACTGCAACCAATCAGAAATCGCCTTATTTCAACCAATCAAATATGGTCTTATTATAACCAATCACGATCAATGTTAGCGTGATAAGTAATATGGCCAGTGAGAAACGACCGGAAATGACGTCAGAATTTCCTCCGTGTCCACAGACATCTTCGCCAGATGTGTTTAAATTTAAAAATGGACAGTTGGGTGACCATCTTTTGTGTTCAGTTGTTGGATCGTCAGTTAATTCCCATTGGCCTATAATTATGCGACAAAAAAAACATTCAGTAGCATCGCCGTATCCTGTATAGAAAAATCCGTTGTCTACCATTTTATCAATATCGATAAACGTAATAGGCCATCTTTCAAATGTTTTTCTGCGATCTGATACACACTTCATATTTAACATTCTATAATTATGCATCATATCGGAGGACGGCCACTCGACAGATGACAGTCAGTTACTGACATAAAAAAATAAGTGATGTAGCAATATAACTTGTCTCAACATGCTGGATACGGTTGACCGATGACAACTGGGTGATAGGTAATTTTACATACTATACAATGTATGAATAAGAGTTTATAAAAAATTTTCCATGTTGAGATCTGATAAATTAAATTTGTAATGTTAAAAAGATGAATGATTAGGCAGTCAACTGGAAACTTGTTGTGGTTCTCCACGGAGGATGCGCACGCAGTTGTGGTTGTGGTCTCAGTGAATATAGCTTCAAAATGTATTATTTTAACGCAGTAGCGAGCTGGCCACAGCTCACTGTGGAAGGCTGATCCACGCTGCTCTGGCATGTATAATTCTCACGCGGAAGGCAATCCGTTCACGTTGCAAGGTCAGCAAGTCTGCATACAGCATATGTTAACGGAGCGGAATAGCCATCAATGCATCAGTTATCGAAATCGCGTTTATTCCAAGGGAATGGACCCCTTTCCCTACATTTGTATAATTTGCTTTTTGTAGAGGCTATTCATATATTTACAAAGTGAATGAAATAATGTTTTATATATATATACAACCGTGATAAAAAATATATAGCGTGGGAATATAACAACGCATAACACTCCTTATCTTAACAATGGCCACCTTCGCGCTAGACCTTTCATGCGTAACATTCCTTATCACCATAAAGAGACTCGGCTAAAAGGTCTTATCATTTAACCGGATGCGCGACTTAATAGCCAAAAGGTCTTAACACCATCCATGTCGGATACGGTTGACCGGGTGCGCATTAATGGACCAGGTGGTCTTATCTTGAACAGGTGATGGGCCGATGCATTAGGGCTTATCTAATCAAAAAAAAAGCGCCAACGGTCATAACCGTCTTCCACTGGACCCTTCCATGACGTCACAAAGCCATCCCACCCCAACCTGCGCCTTCCAAATTTGCGCCTTCCAAATTTGCGCCTTCCAAATTTGCGCCTTCCATGACGTCACACAGAAATATAAACTACTGACGGTAATGGAAAATCAGTTTTTTCTCGAAGTGCGGATGGAACTGGTTATTATTATTGTTATATTCGTGTTCAGAAGGGTCGAATTATAGATAACACATGTAATTTAGGTCGGAAAAAAATTTCCCTTCCATGTAATGAATTTTTGTTATGAAATGGTCCTACTTCTTCTTCGTAAACTGTGTGACACTAATGGAAAATCGGTATTTTCTCGAAGTGCGGATGGAACTGGTTATTATTATTGTTATATTCGTGTTCAGAAGGGTCGAATTATAGATAACACATGTAATTTAGGTCGGAAAAAAATTTCCCCTCCATGTAATGAATTTTTGTTTTGAAACGGTCCTACTTTTCTTGTGTAAACTGTGTGACGGTAATGGAAAATCAGTTTTTTCTCGAAGGGCGGAAGGAACTGGTTATTATTATTGTTATATTCGTGTTCAGGAGGGTTGAATTATAGATAACACATGTAATTTAGGTCGGTAAAAAATTTCCCCTCCATGTAATGAATTTTTGTTTTGAAACGGTCCTACTTTTCTTGTGTAAACTGTGTGACGGTAATGGAAAATCGGTTTTTTCTCGAAGTGCGGATAGAACTGGTTATTATTGTTATATTCGTGTTCAGAAGGGTCGAATTATTGATAACACATGTAATTTAGGTCGGAAAAAAATTTCCCCTCCATGTAATGAATTTTTGTTATGAAATGGTCCTACTTCTTCTGCGTAAACTGTGTGACACTAATGGAAAATCGGTATTTTCTCGAAGTGCGGATAGAACTGGTTATTATTATTGTAATATTCGTATTCAGAAGGGTCGAATTATAGATAACACATGTAATTTAGGTTGGAAAAAAATTTCCCCTCCATGTAATGAATTTTTGTTTTGAAACGGTCCTACTTTTCTTGTGTACACTGTGTGACGGTAATGGAAAATCAGTTTTTTCTCGAAGGGCGGAAGGAACTGGTTATTATTATTGTTATATTCGTGTTCAGAAGGGTCGAATTATAGATAACACATGTAATTTAGGTCGGAAAAAAATTTCCCCTCCATGTAATGAATTTTTGTTATGAAATGGTCCTACTTCTTCTGCGTAAACTGTGTGACACTAATGGAAAATCGGTGTTTTCTCGAAGTGCGGAGAAAACTGGTTATTAATATTGTTATATTCGTGTTCAAAAGGGTCGAATTATAGATAACACATGTCACTCACGTCGGAAAAAAAAATTCCCTCTATGTAATTAATTTTTGTTTTGAAACGGTCCTACTTTTTCTGCGTAAACTGTGTGACACTAATGGCAAATCGGTATTTTCTCGAAGTGCGGAATGAAGTGATTATTTTTTTTGTTATATTCGAGTTGACAAGGGTCGAATTATAGATAAAACATGTAACTCATGTCGGGAGAAAACGTTTCTTCCATGTAGTGAATTTTTTTGAAACTGTTCCTACTATTTCTGTTCAAAATCTGTGATATTAATGGAAAATCGGAATTTTCTCAAAGTGCGCAAGGAACTGGTTATTATTATTGTTCTATTCGAGTTGAGAAGGGTCGAATTATGGATAAAACATGTAACTCATGTCGGATAAAAACGTTCCTCCATATAATGAATTTTTCTTTAATCGGTGTGATTTTCATGTCGTAAAGTCAGGGTAATAACCTTTATTATTACGTATGATAATTTTAAACAAACAAAATATCCGAAAAATCTGAATAGGCTTATTAGGTACATGCAAGAAGTCGGTAAATATGCTGTAGGCTTTGTACAAGTTATGGCAACAAACGAGGTGTTCTCAAAGAAAAATTACATAATACGTTCATTCATTCTTTGCTCTGCAGAAAGACATATTAGTTAAAAATGGTTAAAAATATACCGAGTAGAAAAAGCCGTGTGAAGATTTTATAACACCAGGACCACCGGCTAGGAAATTATAAAAATATATACAGAGTGACCCGTGAGCAGAACGGGGTTATTTAACTGTCACCTGTGAATAGAACGGGCTCTTACGGTCGTTTTAATATTAAACCTTTAAGTACTAGTCCCTATGCCAACTTAATCTATCACCCGCGAGCAGAATGGGGTTATTTAACTGTCACCTGTGAATAGAACGGGCTCTTGCGGTCGTTTTAATATTAAACATTTAAGTACTAGTCCCTACGCCAATTTAAACTATCACCCGCGATCGGAACGGGGTTATTTAAGTGTCACCTGTGAATAGAACGGGCTGTTTCGCTCGTTTTAATATTAAACTTTAACTACTAGTCCCTATGCCAACTTAATCTATCACCCGCGAGCAGAACGGGGTTATTTAACGGTCACCTGTGAATAGAACGGGCTCTTGCGGTCGTTTTAATATTAAACCTTTAACTACTAGTTTCTATGCCAACTTAATCTATCACCCGCGAGCAGAACGGGGTTATTTAACTGTCACCTGTGAATAGGACGGGCTCTTGCGGTCGTTTTAATATTAAACTTTAACTACTAGTCCCTATGCCAACTTAATCTATCACCCGCGAGCAGAACGGGGTTATTTAACGGTCACCTGTGAATAGAACGGGCTCTTGCGGTCGTTTTAATATTAAACCTTTAACTACTAGTTTCTATGCCAACTTAATCTATCACCCGCGAGCAGAACGGGGTTATTTAACTGTCACCTGTGAATAGAACGGGCTCTTGCGGTCGTTTTAATATTAAACCTTTAAGTACTAGTCCCTATGCCAACTTAATCTATCACCCGCGAGCAGAATGTGGTTATTTAACTGTTACCTGTGAATAGAACGGGCTCTTGCGGTCGTTGCTCGTAATATTAAACCTTTAAGTACTAGTCCCTACGCCAATTTAAACTATCACCCGGGAGCACCTGTGAGAAGAACGGGCTTTTGCGCTATTTTTAATATTAAATCTTTAACCACTCAAAATCGGCGTTGTGGATTCTGAATATAACACATTCGAATTTGGCGGCGGCGGCGGTTGGAGTTGTCCTTACGGAACGCTGCCAGAATGAAGGCAACATGGCTTGCTGCGTACAGGGACCCGTCAACTCCGGCATTACCGCGTCTATCTTTTGCAGTTTTTTTTTAAGTTTTTTCACGTAAATATATTCTGGAAGTGTCCAGTATACAAACAAATGCGCCTAGTAGCGTTTTACCCGCTACAAAAAAAGAAAAGTTCGACGTATTTTTCAGTCTGCTAATATGAAACGCCATTTAAAAGCATGGAACCAGCAGATAACAACTCGAAAAACAAGTGACGAACGGCTAGCGCATACCGGCTAGAGCAGTGGAGACATCTGTTGGTTCTAGTTCGCTATATCCCTATTACTATGCACGGTGGGAATCTCGACTTGAGACTCGACTATTACTCTGCGTGATACTGGTCTCAGCTGATCAGCTCTCACGTGATACGTTCTCAAGCGAGAGGCTTCCGGCAGTACTCAAGATGCGTTTATTTCTCTGCACGGCGTCTCAAGTCTGATTTTACGTAAGTTTCTCAGGTGAAACAGGACTATTTCTATGGCCCCTGGCCTGGAACAATAAAGGAGGCCGTGAAAGAAGGCAAGGAGAAAGATGGCCGCTTTGGCAGAATGTAAATATACGAGAAAATTACAGAGCATAAGCTTTAAATCTTCATTAAAATATATAAATAGGCATGTAATGCCATAAATATGAACAGGTGAGACAAATATAATATTGATTCAAAGTAAAGCGTGATATAATATAGTCATACGGCAACATGTATGAGTTGAGGTTATGATGCTTCATATACGTGTTGAAGTTGGATATTCATGTACATATTTACATGATAGCGTGACGAAACACAGGTATAAAAAGACAAACATTACAAGATTACAGAACTTGATATAAAATTGTATGAATTGCATTTAAAACTGGTGAAATCATTAGGAAATGTCATTTGGAAAAATATTGAACAAAATTTCATTCAAATTTTAAATAAGAAGATCTACAGAAGATTGAAACTCAAAAGTAAAAAATTAAGGAACCTCTTCCAAAAAACGTGGTGAGAAAAATCACATCATGAACAAAGGCCTAAAAACATGTATATTTCAATTTCAATTTGTTTACATCCTGTGGATCAAATTACATTGATATTGGATGATGGACATTCTATAAAGAATATCGATATGTAAGCCTATATATTAATAACATATGAGTGTGAAGCGGCAGTAGGCCTAAATAATGATAATACATATAGTGAATGGTGCATATGTTACATAGCATCTCAAAAATAGGTTACTTCGTATATAGGCTATTTCTTACTTCCTTTTCCTTTGAATTAGCAACAGATTGAGTTATAGTATTCCTCAATACTGTAGAAGCATGATTAACTTAGGAATTTCTTTAGGGTGCTTTTGAATTTGATTGGGGATTGTATATTTTTTAAGTGTTGTAGTAGTTTGATGAACAAATTTATTCCACTGTATTTAGCTCCTTTCTGAAATTGTACTGTATTGTGCTCATGAAATTCATTTAGGTGAGCTTTGACATATGCCAGTAACTCATATACAGTGAGTCCCACGCAAGAGTTGCCCAATGACGCGGGTTCCTGTGGCGTGGTGGGCACAGCTCCAACTCTCAAGCAATCGGGTGAAATATCTACGCTAATAAAGCTGCGATCGGTGTAATGATTAAGGTTCTCATATTTACAGTTAAAAATACAATGAAAATAATCACGTACCTCATCACAAGAGATGTTGGAAATGTTCTCCTCATGCATACACACAATACTGGCACCTTTTTAGGAAATTTTCTTTCACGCACATAAGTTCAGCTTCCGAGACAGAGTACATTTCTCTTGTGACAGGCCTATGTGATATTGTCGTTAAGTTCTTCTAACAGTATGTGAATATTATTTATGGGGAAACTTGAAAAATAAAGTGTATAGGTCAATTTCCCATGCATTAGAAGAACTTAAAGATAATATCACAAGAGAAATTAACTAACTATCTCGGAAGCTGAAGTTATGCGCGTGAAAGAAAATTTCCTAAAAAGGTGCCAGTATTGTGTGGATGCAAGAGGAGAACATTTCCAACATCTCTTGTGATGAGGTCCATTGTTATTAAATGCCAGTATGTATAGGAGGCTAGTAGATGAGGTACCAAATAGGTAGATTGGAAAGGGAAAATTAGGTGAAAATGAACTGTAAGTTTCTGAAACCCTTGCCTTGCCTATACATGAAAGAACAAGAATTTGTAACCTTCTGGTGAATAAATGATATTTATTTTAACACTGAAAAACTGAGATTATAATATACACTGAAAAATTGTTGAAGTTGATGCTTGAAGAGTTGATAATCTTGAAGAGATGACGAAATTTCTTGATGTTGATGATGATAATTAAGACTGTAGCAGTTTGTACTGAAGTTGAAGTTAAAGTTCCAAATAATGTTTATAAATTGATTATGATGAAATATTTCTTAAAGTAATAAATTACACTTAATGATGTGTAATGTTTTGATTGTCTATAAATCCTGAAGTTAGATGGATAAATTAAACACTTTGAAATGTGTTGGAAATGTTCACAGAGGAAAACGGATATGTTGAAATTGCAAGCGTCTATATGACGTCACCTTGGCGTGCCTAATGCTATAGCGTCACCAAGCGAACAATGAAAGTTTATGGTGAAGTTCTTTCTTCACGTAGGAAATTAATTTTTAATTAATTGAAATTGGTTCAATTAAAAGGTAGATGTGAAGTTGAAGATTTTCTTCAATTAATAGATATAAGAAGTAACAAGATATGCTAAGCGCGACCACGCGAAGCTATTGTTTGAGATGATATTAGTAATCAAATTTCTTATCTGAAAATTTATGATTTAAAGTTGAAAATCCTTGCTGGATTGAAGATTTTTAGTAGAAATTCAGCTCCCAGTTCCTTGGATACTGAAGAAGGCTGATGATTGAAGAGTTGATGATGTATTGGGAAGTACTTTCTCCCAAGCAGGAATGAATGAGAAAACACGTCTGATTGCTTCAGATTCGACGTGTGAACTAAACTAACTGAATGCCTGAGCGTTTAGTACTGGAATTTGTGAGGGGAATCCCAATAAACTTAGCAAAATTATATTTATAAGAGAATGCGTCACAAGTAAATTTGACGTGAAAAGATACTAACAAATGCAATGGACAATAACACCATGGATTTAAAGTATAAATCAAATATAAAAACTATATAAAAAATCTATATAATAATAAAAACTTGCATATTTGTATGAGAAAACTATATGAGTTTTTTGCTGGAAATTGGCAGCATTGAAAATCGAAACGAGTCAGTATCGATATATTGTCAGATCGAAGTACTCTCGCTAAATGATTTCGCAACGAACAAATGAGGATCACCATGCGAATATATATGTAATAACTAATTAATTATTTTAATAAACAAATAATGGTTTTAAAGGAACAATATTAAATATGGGTAGCTGTGAGTATGATACCAGACACTTTAACATTATTCTAAAGTCCGTGGAACATATGTGAATATTGCACGTTTGAAAGTGGGTTATGTTTCTTACAAACCATCTTAATTCATTCAAATAATATTTATTATGATAGATTATACAAAACTAAGTTCAGAATCGCAATCTACGTGTCAAATATTAAATCTGAACATGAATGTGAGAAGATTTACAATAAAATGACTTTAATGTGGTCGTAATTTAGGCCTATGTTAGCTACGAAAAGTCATAGTTTTAGTTCCAAGTTTTGTGTAATTATACATATTGCCCGCAATAATTATTCAAATAATTATTCAAACAAAGAGAATGTATAATGGAACAAAACTATAATTATTTAAAGTTTCTACAAAGACATTTTTAGGTTATATATAATTTATTAAGTATAATTAATCTTCTCCATTTATGGGAAGAGGGGCGAGTTTCACTATTGGTCTTTTATATTGACCTGAAGAAGTTCTGACAGTAGCTACTCTTACGAGACCGTCAGATCCAGGGTGAATTTGATCAACTATGCCTAAAATCCATTTAAAAGGTGGCACATTATCTTCAATGAGAAGTACTGGTGTACCAATAGATACATTGTGAGATTTAGAGCTCCATTTGGAACGCCTTTGGAGTGTGTGAAGATAGTCAGAAGACCATTTCTTCCACAAATCAACAGTAGAGTTATGCAGTGTTTTCCACTGAGAGCGTAATGTGTAACTTCCAGACAAGTCTGGAGATGGCAATGAAATGAGTGGTTTGCCTACAAGAAAATGTCCTGGAGACAAATATTGGAAGTCATCGATCTCTTCATGAAGTGAGAGCAATGGTCGTGAATTAAGGATAGCTTCGATTTGGATCAACAAAGTCGATAGCTCTTCGTAGGTGAGAGTGAGATCTGAAGCCATTCGCTTCAGGTGATGTTTGACTGAGCGTACTGCAGCTTCATGCAGTCCACCCATATGAGGAGAGTAAGGCGGTAAAAAATGCCAATTAAGGCTGAGATGTGAGGTAGCATCTTTAACAGTATTTTGAAATTCAGAAGATGACAATAAGTCACTTAATTGTTTCAAATCATTACAAGCTCCAATGAAAGTTGTTCCGTTGTCGGATGTAATCGAATGGGGAATGCTTCTGCGGCTAGTAAATCTAGACAGAGCAGCTAGAAATGCTTTAGAAGTAAGTGTGGTTACTAACTCTAAGTGTATTGCCTTTGTGGACATGCACACAAAGAGAGCAATATATGACTTGGTAGTGATTTTAGATCTTGGACCACCATACTTTATTGTAAATGGGCCTGCATAATCTAAGCTAACATTTGTAAATGGTGGTATTGGAGTTATTCTGGCGGCAGGCAAGTCAGCCATTTTTTGTTGAAAAGGCTGTGCTTTAAAGCGGAAACATGTGTTACATTTTCCTATTACAGATCTTATTATTCTTCTGATTGAAGGAATCCAGAATCTTTCTCTGAGATGAGCAATAATATGTTGTGGTCCTGCGTGATGCAGTTGAAAATGTGTATAGTGAATTAAATGATTTGTGAAATCATGATCACATGGCAATAGCATTTGATGTTTTGATTCAAATGGAAGATTAGATCTTTCTAATCGTCCGCCAACACGTAGGATGTTGTCAGAATCCAAGAATGGGCATAAATTAAGAATTTTACTGGAGGTTGGAATTTCCTTTCCAGCTGACAATAGTCCTATTTCTTCAGCGTATGCCTGACGCTGGACATTTTTTACACAGCAGTGCATTGAACTTGTTATCTCATCAGGAGATAAAGATCCACTAAGGCGTTTGTTATTAGGTTTTGCATTATGTATGAATCTTAATACATAACCCATAATGCGGAGAGATTTTAAGTAAGAAAACTTGGAAAACCAAGATTGAAAGGTACTATCAACAGTAGTGATATGAGCTACTACCTTGACTTCTGGCAGTGGTTCTGAGATAGCTTGTGTGTTATTGGTTGGCCAGTATGAGGTGTCCTTGGACAGCCATTCTGGGCCAATCCACCACAAATCGTTATGAATTAAATCCTCGGGTGTCGAACCTCGAGATATCAAATCAGCGGGATTATCACTTGATGATACATGTCTCCAAATAAAGTCTGCAGTATACTCTTGTATATCCGCAACTCTATTTGCAACAAATGTCTTGAGTGTGGTTGGAGAGCGACTCAACCAACTCAAAACTATATTGGAATCACTCCACAAATTTACTGAATTAATGTCGAGCTGTAGTGTAGGCAAAACATTGTGGGTGAGTTTGGATAATAAATGGGCAGCTAATAATTCTAATCTGGGAATTGTAACCGCTTTGATAGGTGCAATTTTAGACTTTGCACATAGTAAGGATACTTGAGTTTCGCCCTCTTGATTGGTAGAGCATAAATAGATGCAAGCGCCATAAGCTTGCTCGCTAGCGTCGCAAAATCCATGCAAATCTATTGAAATAGCGTTTGGTATTAATGCAAACCGAGGAATAGCAATTTGAGAAATTGAATGTAGTTGGTTGTGAACCGTCAGCCATTTTTTGGCGATCGATTCAGGTATAAGTTGATCCCAGGAGGTAGTTTCCTTCCATAAGGATTGAAATATGATTTTGCAATGTGCAACTATGGGAGAGATGAGGCCTAAGGGGTCAAATATTGACGCAATACAAGAAAGTAGTGTTCTTCTTGTACACTTAACAAAAGGTTTAGAAGAATCTATGGATGTTTCTACTCGCAATAAATCATTTGATGGTTGCCATATTAAGCCTAATGCTTTAATAGAGCTGGCATCTGAGTCACCGAATGTGCGATTATCAAGAGTTTCTCTTGACTCGACTGGTATGTTTTCTAGAAGTTGTGGCAGATTTGAACTCCACTTTCTAGGTTGGAATCCACCCATGGGAAGCAAAGTGTTTAATTCAGAAACCATTTGCTGGGCTTCTTCAATATTAGCGGCGGTTGCCACTATGTCGTCGACATACGTAGAATTATTTATTAGATGTGAAGCTAGTGGAAAATCTTTACCCTCGTCAATTGTAAGTTGTTTAAGGGCTCGAGTTGCTAGAAATGCGGCTGGTGCTGTGCCATAAGTCACAGTCTTAAGATTGAAGATCTTGATGGGCTCTGAAGGTTGTTCCCTCCAAAGTATTTGCTGGAAATGCTGTTGTTCAGGAGATATGAGTACTTGTCTGTACATCTTAGCGATGTCAGAAGTAAAGGCAATAGGATTCAGTCTGAATCGTAATAGTATGGAAAATAGATCTGGTTGGACTGTAGGGCCTACATAAAGTATGTCATTTAATGACTTTTTGTTTGTTGATTTAGCAGAGGCATCAAATACTACTCTTAGTTTAGTAGTACTGCTTGACGGTTTCATCACCGGGTGATGAGGGATTATGTAATCAAAGGTTTCAGGCTGTTCAGATTCCGCAGGCTCCATGTGGCCTAGGGTCTGATACTCAGTCATGAAATCACCATATTGCTGGCAAAGTTCAGCATCATTTGCCAAACGTTTTTCGAGTGAGTTGAATCTTTGATAGGCTTGCTGCTTGGTGCTGCCTATTGATTCTGGTGGGGCATTGAAAGGAAGCTTGACGACATATCTTCCGTCAAGATCTCTTGTGGTAGTTTCTGTGAAGTATGTTTCACAGTGTGCGTCTTGAGGGAAAGGTGCACTATTGGCTACACTTTCGAATTCCCAAAACTTAGACAGTTGATTGTTTATTGATTGATCAACATTTAAAAATGCAGAATATTGTTTATCATTATTGGCATTGGCATTAACAGTTTGATTTGTGCGATTTCCTTTCAATCGCCTTGGAGAAGAAGAATTGACAAGTCGTCTGACATTTTCATTGCTAGATTGATAGAAATTGTCATCTTGATGACTTGAGGTTAAATGCATTTGCCTAGAAGTGTTAAGTGATGGTAACTTTCCAGAAAAGGTCCATCCCAATTGAGAATTCTGAATTGTGGGATGATCAGGAGCACTGATTATGCCATCCTGCATTATTTGTGAATAAACTTCTACTCCTAAGAGTAAGTCAACACACTGTGGTGTGTTGAAATTTGGGTTAGCTAGGGGGAGATTGGCTGGAATTTGCCAATTTCTAATATCAATGTAATTATCTGGCAGTTGGCTGGCAGAAATTTCTGGAATTACAATAGCCTGTGTATCATAATTCCATAGCGTAGTTCTTGACTTGATTTTGATGTTTGTAGTCTTGTGCATATGGGCTTGAGACTCTAAGATGCCTTGAAGTGGCACTCTTTTGGGTAAAGCTTTCAACTTTAATTTGTTGAATAAGCGATTAGTTATTAAATTGCAACTAGAACCAGTATCTAACAGGGCTGTTGCTTCTACAGGTTTACCATTTATGTCTTCCACAATGATTAATGCAGTGGGATGCAGACATTTTGGGGGGTCTGGTATTGAAGGAAGGTGCAGCATGCGTGTTACATTATTTGGTTGTGCGCTGATTAGGATTGTGAAGCATTGTACTATGTCTTTCACCACAAATGTGGCATTTGAATACGCCACATACACTACTATGACCTTTAGTTTGAAGGCATACTTGACATGCTTTATGAGTATTGACGAATCGCATTCTTTGCTCATGGGACATCATTTTGAAGCTGTCACATTGATACAATTCATGGATAACATTTTGCCTGCAGCAAATACAAAGAGGACGTGAATTATACGTTCTGGAGTTGTTGTGATTATTTTGATTGCTGTTGTTTGAAACACCATTATTATTAGTAGCAGGTTTTTGAGGGGGGCGATTTGTGTAGAATTAGAGTTGTTTGTAGAATTAGATTTAGCTTGAGATCCTATCGCTAAACTTGTCATCTGAAGGACTCTCACTTTCGACTCTAGGAAACCAAATAATTCACTTAATGTGGGTAATTGATTAGGTTTAATAGAACTTTCCCATTCTTTAATGAAGGCTGGAGGTAATCTATCTAAGATTAACTTGGAGACAATTAAGTCTGTTAGGTTGACGTCAGTCTTTAAGGACTGGAGAGCGTGCATCGTACTTACAAAATGGTCAAGAAATTTTTGGAGAGAATTTGCTGAGTCTCGTTCAATAGTAGGCGCAGTAAACAAATGATCCAAATGCGTGTTCATGATTAATCTATCATTGTCAAAACGTTCCGTGAGTGTTTTCCAGGCAACTTCAAATGTGGCATCTGACACTGGAATGTTCTGAATTATACAGAGTGTTTCTGTGGTGAGGCATGATTTCAAATATTGAAATTTATCAATATTAGTAATATGTTTATTACTTAGAATGAGTGATGTGAAAGTATCCCTAAATTCTACCCAAGCTATTGGATTGCCATCAAATTGGGGCAGTTTTATTTCTGGGAGTTTCGGAAGAATTGTTTGAGGTTCTGCATGATGGGAACCTTTGCTCGAAGAGTGCCTTGAAAGCGATTTTTCTGGCTGATATTTTGGCTTATTTTGTGAAATCAAGGAATCAAGGAAACCTAATGCTCGATGATAAGCTATTTCAATCTCTCGTCTCTGAATATCTATGTCTTGAAAATCATCAGGGGTGACTTGCAACGCTGAGTCTTCATATGCATCAAATAAATGGAGAAACATGGTTCTCATACTGATTGCTTCATGAAAATTTGCTTCATTTTGAATTTCAAACTCATGAATAGATTGAGCATAGGACATGAACTGGCGATTTAGCCTGTTGATATGATTGATTTTTTGCTGTATGGCTTTTTGTGCTGCAGCTTCTGCAGCTTCTACCTCGATACGTGCTTGTCTTTCTGCAGCTTCTGTCTCGATGCGAGCTTGTCTTTCTTTAGCTTCTGCCTCGATGCGTGCTTGTCTTTCCTTAAACTCGGCTTCCGCATCAGCCTTAGATTTAAGATAACTTGCTTCTAGTTTATTTATGTGTGAAGTGGCTTTAAGAATAGAATCTTCTACTTCCTCTCTATATGCCTGTTCTACATCGGAAAAATCTAACTCTTCTATGTTAGTCTGAACATCTTCAAATCTAGCAACGAGTTGTGTTAGGTTAGCTTTCCTATCTAAGAGATCATTATAGGTCGCTTCATCATTTACAAGTAGTTGAGGTATGAGATTGCAAAGACGTGTGATTCTTGCTTTTACTGGAGCACGCTTCGCTCTGAAAGCTGCAAGGGTTTGCTCTAAAGTAGTCATTTTGATGATTTAAGTTGAACTTACTTGATAAGATTGAAGTTAAATTAATAGTGCAATTTTGCCCGCGTTTTAAGATTGAATTGAAAAGAAACTTCAAGATTTTTAGTACAAAATAATGTGTGGTATGTTGTTTTACACTTTTCACTGTTTTTGTGTTTGATTTCATGCAACATAAAAAATGAGTAGGTGTTGTGAAACCCTTTTTCACTGTGTCTACTGTATTTCTCAAATACTGGTCGTGCCAGGAGAATGGTTTTGACTTACCTTACGTTACAAATTCTTGCCCGCAGGTTTCAGAAAAATTAGGAAATATTTGTCGGAGGACCACTTATAATAAGATTAATAGATTTTAAAGTTCCATAGGCCACTATGGGACAGATCCGGCCCGGAGGACCAAATGTATAGTAGGCTAGTAGATGAGGTACCAAATAGGTAGATTGGAAAGGGAAAATTAGGTGAAAATGAACTGTAAGTTTCTGAAACCCTTGCCTTGCCTATACATGAAAGAACAAGAATTTGTAACCTTCTGGTGAATAAATGATATTTATTTTAACACTGAAAAACTGAGATTATAATATACACTGAAAAATTGTTGAAGTTGATGCTTGAAGAGTTGATAATCTTGAAGAGATGACGAAATTTCTTGATGTTGATGATGATAATTAAGACTGTAGCAGTTTGTACTGAAGTTGAAGTTAAAGTTCCAAATAATGTTTATAAATTGATTATGATGAAATATTTCTTAAAGTAATAAATTACACTTAATGATGTGTAATGTTTTGATTGTCTATAAATCCTGAAGTTAGATGGATAAATTAAACACTTTGAAATGTGTTGGAAATGTTCACAGAGGAAAACGGATATGTTGAAATTGCAAGCGTCTATATGACGTCACCTTGGCGTGCCTAATGCTATAGCGTCACCAAGCGAACAATGAAAGTTTATGGTGAAGTTCTTTCTTCACGTAGGAAATTAATTTTTAATTAATTGAAATTGGTTCAATTAAAAGGTAGATGTGAAGTTGAAGATTTTCTTCAATTAATAGATATAAGAAGTAACAAGATATGCTAAGCGCGACCACGCGAAGCTATTGTTTGAGATGATATTAGTAATCAAATTTCTTATCTGAAAATTTATGATTTAAAGTTGAAAATCCTTGCTGGATTGAAGATTTTTAGTAGAAATTCAGCTCCCAGTTCCTTGGATACTGAAGAAGGCTGATGATTGAAGAGTTGATGATGTATTGGGAAGTACTTTCTCCCAAGCAGGAATGAATGAGAAAACACGTCTGATTGCTTCAGATTCGACGTGTGAACTAAACTAACTGAATGCCTGAGCGTTTAGTACTGGAATTTGTGAGGGGAATCCCAATAAACTTAGCAAAATTATATTTATAAGAGAATGCGTCACAAGTAAATTTGACGTGAAAAGATACTAACAAATGCAATGGACAATAACACCATGGATTTAAAGTATAAATCAAATATAAAAACTATATAAAAAATCTATATAATAATAAAAACTTGCATATTTGTATGAGAAAACTATATGAGTTTTTTGCTGGAAATTGGCAGCATTGAAAATCGAAACGAGTCAGTATCGATATATTGTCAGATCGAAGTACTCTCGCTAAATGATTTCGCAACGAACAAATGAGGATCACCATGCGAATATATATGTAATAACTAATTAATTATTTTAATAAACAAATAATGGTTTTAAAGGAACAATATTAAATATGGGTAGCTGTGAGTATGATACCAGACACTTTAACATTATTCTAAAGTCCGTGGAACATATGTGAATATTGCACGTTTGAAAGTGGGTTATGTTTCTTACAAACCATCTTAATTCATTCAAATAATATTTATTATGATAGATTATACAAAACTAAGTTCAGAATCGCAATCTACGTGTCAAATATTAAATCTGAACATGAATGTGAGAAGATTTACAATAAAATGACTTTAATGTGGTCGTAATTTAGGCCTATGTTAGCTACGAAAAGTCATAGTTTTAGTTCCAAGTTTTGTGTAATTATACATATTGCCCGCAATAATTATTCAAATAATTATTCAAACAAAGAGAATGTATAATGGAACAAAACTATAATTATTTAAAGTTTCTACAAAGACATTTTTAGGTTATATATAATTTATTAAGTATAATTAATCTTCTCCATTTATGGGAAGAGGGGCGAGTTTCACTATTGGTCTTTTATATTGACCTGAAGAAGTTCTGACAGTAGCTACTCTTACGAGACCGTCAGATCCAGGGTGAATTTGATCAACTATGCCTAAAATCCATTTAAAAGGTGGCACATTATCTTCAATGAGAAGTACTGGTGTACCAATAGATACATTGTGAGATTTAGAGCTCCATTTGGAACGCCTTTGGAGTGTGTGAAGATAGTCAGAAGACCATTTCTTCCACAAATCAACAGTAGAGTTATGCAGTGTTTTCCACTGAGAGCGTAATGTGTAACTTCCAGACAAGTCTGGAGATGGCAATGAAATGAGTGGTTTGCCTACAAGAAAATGTCCTGGAGACAAATATTGGAAGTCATCGATCTCTTCATGAAGTGAGAGCAATGGTCGTGAATTAAGGATAGCTTCGATTTGGATCAACAAAGTCGATAGCTCTTCGTAGGTGAGAGTGAGATCTGAAGCCATTCGCTTCAGGTGATGTTTGACTGAGCGTACTGCAGCTTCATGCAGTCCACCCATATGAGGAGAGTAAGGCGGTAAAAAATGCCAATTAAGGCTGAGATGTGAGGTAGCATCTTTAACAGTATTTTGAAATTCAGAAGATGACAATAAGTCACTTAATTGTTTCAAATCATTACAAGCTCCAATGAAAGTTGTTCCGTTGTCGGATGTAATCGAATGGGGAATGCTTCTGCGGCTAGTAAATCTAGACAGAGCAGCTAGAAATGCTTTAGAAGTAAGTGTGGTTACTAACTCTAAGTGTATTGCCTTTGTGGACATGCACACAAAGAGAGCAATATATGACTTGGTAGTGATTTTAGATCTTGGACCACCATACTTTATTGTAAATGGGCCTGCATAATCTAAGCTAACATTTGTAAATGGTGGTATTGGAGTTATTCTGGCGGCAGGCAAGTCAGCCATTTTTTGTTGAAAAGGCTGTGCTTTAAAGCGGAAACATGTGTTACATTTTCCTATTACAGATCTTATTATTCTTCTGATTGAAGGAATCCAGAATCTTTCTCTGAGATGAGCAATAATAAGTTGTGGTCCTGCGTGATGCAGTTGAAAATGTGTATAGTGAATTAAATGCTTTGTGAAATCATGATCACATGGCAATAGCATTTGATGTTTTGATTCAAATGGAAGATTAGATCTTTCTAATCGTCCGCCAACACGTAGGATGTTGTCAGAATCCAAGAATGGGCATAAATTAAGAATTTTACTGGAGGTTGGAATTTCCTTTCCAGCTGACAATAGTCCTATTTCTTCAGCGTATGCCTGACGCTGGACATTTTTTACACAGCAGTGCATTGAACTTGTTATCTCATCAGGAGATAAAGATCCACTAAGGCGTTTGTTATTAGGTTTTGCATTATGTATGAATCTTAATACATAACCCATAATGCGGAGAGATTTTAAGTAAGAAAACTTGGAAAACCAAGATTGAAAGGTACTATCAACAGTAGTGATATGAGCTACTACCTTGACTTCTGGCAGTGGTTCTGAGATAGCTTGTGTGTTATTGGTTGGCCAGTATGAGGTGTCCTTGGACAGCCATTCTGGGCCAATCCACCACAAATCGTTATGAATTAAATCCTCGGGTGTCGAACCTCGAGATATCAAATCAGCGGGATTATCACTTGATGATACATGTCTCCAAATAAAGTCTGCAGTATACTCTTGTATATCCGCAACTCTATTTGCAACAAATGTCTTGAGTGTGGTTGGAGAGCGACTCAACCAACTCAAAACTATATTGGAATCACTCCACAAATTTACTGAATTAATGTCGAGCTGTAGTGTAGGCAAAACATTGTGGGTGAGTTTGGATAATAAATGGGCAGCTAATAATTCTAATCTGGGAATTGTAACCGCTTTGATAGGTGCAATTTTAGACTTTGCACATAGTAAGGATACTTGAGTTTCGCCCTCTTGATTGGTAGAGCATAAATAGATGCAAGCGCCATAAGCTTGCTCGCTAGCGTCGCAAAATCCATGCAAATCTATTGAAATAGCGTTTGGTATTAATGCAAACCGAGGAATAGCAATTTGAGAAATTGAATGTAGTTGGTTGTGAACCGTCAGCCATTTTTTGGCGATCGATTCAGGTATAAGTTGATCCCAGGAGGTAGTTTCCTTCCATAAGGATTGAAATATGATTTTGCAATGTGCAACTATGGGAGAGATGAGGCCTAAGGGGTCAAATATTGACGCAATACAAGAAAGTAGTGTTCTTCTTGTACACTTAACAAAAGGTTTAGAAGAATCTATGGATGTTTCTACTCGCAATAAATCATTTGATGGTTGCCATATTAAGCCTAATGCTTTAATAGAGCTGGCATCTGAGTCACCGAATGTGCGATTATCAAGAGTTTCTCTTGACTCGACTGGTATGTTTTCTAGAAGTTGTGGCAGATTTGAACTCCACTTTCTAGGTTGGAATCCACCCATGGGAAGCAAAGTGTTTAATTCAGAAACCATTTGCTGGGCTTCTTCAATATTAGCGGCGGTTGCCACTATGTCGTCGACATACGTAGAATTATTTATTAGATGTGAAGCTAGTGGAAAATCTTTACCCTCGTCAATTGTAAGTTGTTTAAGGGCTCGAGTTGCTAGAAATGCGGCTGGTGCTGTGCCATAAGTCACAGTCTTAAGATTGAAGATCTTGATGGGCTCTGAAGGTTGTTCCCTCCAAAGTATTTGCTGGAAATGCTGTTGTTCAGGAGATATGAGTACTTGTCTGTACATCTTAGCGATGTCAGAAGTAAAGGCAATAGGATTCAGTCTGAATCGTAATAGTATGGAAAATAGATCTGGTTGGACTGTAGGGCCTACATAAAGTATGTCATTTAATGACTTTTTGTTTGTTGATTTAGCAGAGGCATCAAATACTACTCTTAGTTTAGTAGTACTGCTTGACGGTTTCATCACCGGGTGATGAGGGATTATGTAATCAAAGGTTTCAGGCTGTTCAGATTCCGCAGGCTCCATGTGGCCTAGGGTCTGATACTCAGTCATGAAATCACCATATTGCTGGCAAAGTTCAGCATCATTTGCCAAACGTTTTTCGAGTGAGTTGAATCTTTGATAGGCTTGCTGCTTGGTGCTGCCTATTGATTCTGGTGGGGCATTGAAAGGAAGCTTGACGACATATCTTCCGTCAAGATCTCTTGTGGTAGTTTCTGTGAAGTATGTTTCACAGTGTGCGTCTTGAGGGAAAGGTGCACTATTGGCTACACTTTCGAATTCCCAAAACTTAGACAGTTGATTGTTTATTGATTGATCAACATTTAAAAATGCAGAATATTGTTTATCATTATTGGCATTGGCATTAACAGTTTGATTTGTGCGATTTCCTTTCAATCGCCTTGGAGAAGAAGAATTGACAAGTCGTCTGACATTTTCATTGCTAGATTGATAGAAATTGTCATCTTGATGACTTGAGGTTAAATGCATTTGCCTAGAAGTGTTAAGTGATGGTAACTTTCCAGAAAAGGTCCATCCCAATTGAGAATTCTGAATTGTGGGATGATCAGGAGCACTGATTATGCCATCCTGCATTATTTGTGAATAAACTTCTACTCCTAAGAGTAAGTCAACACACTGTGGTGTGTTGAAATTTGGGTTAGCTAGGGGGAGATTGGCTGGAATTTGCCAATTTCTAATATCAATGTAATTATCTGGCAGTTGGCTGGCAGAAATTTCTGGAATTACAATAGCCTGTGTATCATAATTCCATAGCGTAGTTCTTGACTTGATTTTGATGTTTGTAGTCTTGTGCATATGGGCTTGAGACTCTAAGATGCCTTGAAGTGGCACTCTTTTGGGTAAAGCTTTCAACTTTAATTTGTTGAATAAGCGATTAGTTATTAAATTGCAACTAGAACCAGTATCTAACAGGGCTGTTGCTTCTACAGGTTTACCATTTATGTCTTCCACAATGATTAATGCAGTGGGATGCAGACATTTTGGGGGGTCTGGTATTGAAGGAAGGTGCAGCATGCGTGTTACATTATTTGGTTGTGCGCTGATTAGGATTGTGAAGCATTGTACTATGTCTTTCACCACAAATGTGGCATTTGAATACGCCACATACACTACTATGACCTTTAGTTTGAAGCCATACTTGACATGCTTTATGAGTATTGACGAATCGCATTCTTTGCTCATGGGACATCATTTTGAAGCTGTCACATTGATACAATTCATGGATAACATTTTGCCTGCAGCAAATACAAAGAGGACGTGAATTATACGTTCTGGAGTTGTTGTGATTATTTTGATTGCTGTTGTTTGAAACACCATTATCATTAGTAGCAGGTTTTTGAGGGGGGCGATTTGTGTAGAATTAGAGTTGTTTGTAGAATTAGATTTAGCTTGAGATCCTATCGCTAAACTTGTCATCTGAAGGACTCTCACTTTCGACTCTAGGAAACCAAATAATTCACTTAATGTGGGTAATTGATTAGGTTTAATAGAACTTTCCCATTCTTTAATGAAGGCTGGAGGTAATCTATCTAAGATTAACTTGGAGACAATTAAGTCTGTTAGGTTGACGTCAGTCTTTAAGGACTGGAGAGCGTGCATCGTACTTACAAAATGGTCAAGAAATTTTTGGAGAGAATTTGCTGAGTCTCGTTCAATAGTAGGCGCAGTAAACAAATGATCCAAATGCGTGTTCATGATTAATCTATCATTGTCAAAACGTTCCGTGAGTGTTTTCCAGGCAACTTCAAATGTGGCATCTGACACTGGAATGTTCTGAATTATACAGAGTGTTTCTGTGGTGAGGCATGATTTCAAATATTGAAATTTATCAATATTAGTAATATGTTTATTACTTAGAATGAGTGATGTGAAAGTATCCCTAAATTCTACCCAAGCTATTGGATTGCCATCAAATTGGGGCAGTTTTATTTCTGGGAGTTTCGGAAGAATTGTTTGAGGTTCTGCCTGATGGGAACCTTTGCTCGAAGAGTGCCTTGAAAGCGATTTTTCTGGCTGATATTTTGGCTTATTTTGTGAAATCAAGGAATCAAGGAAACCTAATGCTCGATGATAAGCTATTTCAATCTCTCGTCTCTGAATATCTATGTCTTGAAAATCATCAGGGGTGACTTGCAACGCTGAGTCTTCATATGCATCAAATAAATGGAGAAACATGGTTCTCATACTGATTGCTTCATGAAAATTTGCTTCATTTTGAATTTCAAACTCATGAATAGATTGAGCATAGGACATGAACTGGCGATTTAGCCTGTTGATATGATTGATTTTTTGCTGTATGGCTTTTTGTGCTGCAGCTTCTGCAGCTTCTACCTCGATACGTGCTTGTCTTTCTGCAGCTTCTGTCTCGATGCGAGCTTGTCTTTCTTTAGCTTCTGCCTCGATGCGTGCTTGTCTTTCCTTAAACTCGGCTTCCGCATCAGCCTTAGATTTAAGATAACTTGCTTCTAGTTTATTTATGTGTGAAGTGGCTTTAAGAATAGAATCTTCTACTTCCTCTCTATATGCCTGTTCTACATCGGAAAAATCTAACTCTTCTATGTTAGTCTGAACATCTTCAAATCTAGCAACGAGTTGTGTTAGGTTAGCTTTCCTATCTAAGAGATCATTATAGGTCGCTTCATCATTTACAAGTAGTTGAGGTATGAGATTGCAAAGACGTGTGATTCTTGCTTTTACTGGAGCACGCTTCGCTCTGAAAGCTGCAAGGGTTTGCTCTAAAGTAGTCATTTTGATGATTTAAGTTGAACTTACTTGATAAGATTGAAGTTAAATTAATAGTGCAATTTTGCCCGCGTTTTAAGATTGAATTGAAAAGAAACTTCAAGATTTTTAGTACAAAATAATGTGTGGTATGTTGTTTTACACTTTTCACTGTTTTTGTGTTTGATTTCATGCAACATAAAAAATGAGTAGGTGTTGTGAAACCCTTTTTCACTGTGTCTACTGTATTTCTCAAATACTGGTCGTGCCAGGAGAATGGTTTTGACTTACCTTACGTTACAAATTCTTGCCCGCAGGTTTCAGAAAAATTAGGAAATATTTGTCGGAGGACCACTTATAATAAGATTAATAGATTTTAAAGTTCCATAGGCCACTATGGGACAGATCCGGCCCGGAGGACCAAATGTATAGTAGGCTAGTAGATGAGGTACCAAATAGGTAGATTGGAAAGGGAAAATTAGGTGAAAATGAACTGTAAGTTTCTGAAACCCTTGCCTTGCCTATACATGAAAGAACAAGAATTTGTAACCTTCTGGTGAATAAATGATATTTATTTTAACACTGAAAAACTGAGATTATAATATACACTGAAAAATTGTTGAAGTTGATGCTTGAAGAGTTGATAATCTTGAAGAGATGACGAAATTTCTTGATGTTGATGATGATAATTAAGACTGTAGCAGTTTGTACTGAAGTTGAAGTTAAAGTTCCAAATAATGTTTATAAATTGATTATGATGAAATATTTCTTAAAGTAATAAATTACACTTAATGATGTGTAATGTTTTGATTGTCTATAAATCCTGAAGTTAGATGGATAAATTAAACACTTTGAAATGTGTTGGAAATGTTCACAGAGGAAAACGGATATGTTGAAATTGCAAGCGTCTATATGACGTCACCTTGGCGTGCCTAATGCTATAGCGTCACCAAGCGAACAATGAAAGTTTATGGTGAAGTTCTTTCTTCACGTAGGAAATTAATTTTTAATTAATTGAAATTGGTTCAATTAAAAGGTAGATGTGAAGTTGAAGATTTTCTTCAATTAATAGATATAAGAAGTAACAAGATATGCTAAGCGCGACCACGCGAAGCTATTGTTTGAGATGATATTAGTAATCAAATTTCTTATCTGAAAATTTATGATTTAAAGTTGAAAATCCTTGCTGGATTGAAGATTTTTAGTAGAAATTCAGCTCCCAGTTCCTTGGATACTGAAGAAGGCTGATGATTGAAGAGTTGATGATGTATTGGGAAGTACTTTCTCCCAAGCAGGAATGAATGAGAAAACACGTCTGATTGCTTCAGATTCGACGTGTGAACTAAACTAACTGAATGCCTGAGCGTTTAGTACTGGAATTTGTGAGGGGAATCCCAATAAACTTAGCAAAATTATATTTATAAGAGAATGCGTCACAAGTAAATTTGACGTGAAAAGATACTAACAAATGCAATGGACAATAACACCATGGATTTAAAGTATAAATCAAATATAAAAACTATATAAAAAATCTATATAATAATAAAAACTTGCATATTTGTATGAGAAAACTATATGAGTTTTTTGCTGGAAATTGGCAGCATTGAAAATCGAAACGAGTCAGTATCGATATATTGTCAGATCGAAGTACTCTCGCTAAATGATTTCGCAACGAACAAATGAGGATCACCATGCGAATATATATGTAATAACTAATTAATTATTTTAATAAACAAATAATGGTTTTAAAGGAACAATATTAAATATGGGTAGCTGTGAGTATGATACCAGACACTTTAACATTATTCTAAAGTCCGTGGAACATATGTGAATATTGCACGTTTGAAAGTGGGTTATGTTTCTTACAAACCATCTTAATTCATTCAAATAATATTTATTATGATAGATTATACAAAACTAAGTTCAGAATCGCAATCTACGTGTCAAATATTAAATCTGAACATGAATGTGAGAAGATTTACAATAAAATGACTTTAATGTGGTCGTAATTTAGGCCTATGTTAGCTACGAAAAGTCATAGTTTTAGTTCCAAGTTTTGTGTAATTATACATATTGCCCGCAATAATTATTCAAATAATTATTCAATCAAAGAGAATGTATAATGGAACAAAACTATAATTATTTAAAGTTTCTACAAAGACATTTTTAGGTTATATATAATTTATTAAGTATAATTAATCTTCTCCATTTATGGGAAGAGGGGCGAGTTTCACTATTGGTCTTTTATATTGACCTGAAGAAGTTCTGACAGTAGCTACTCTTACGAGACCGTCAGATCCAGGGTGAATTTGATCAACTATGCCTAAAATCCATTTAAAAGGTGGCACATTATCTTCAATGAGAAGTACTGGTGTACCAATAGATACATTGTGAGATTTAGAGCTCCATTTGGAACGCCTTTGGAGTGTGTGAAGATAGTCAGAAGACCATTTCTTCCACAAATCAACAGTAGAGTTATGCAGTGTTTTCCACTGAGAGCGTAATGTGTAACTTCCAGACAAGTCTGGAGATGGCAATGAAATGAGTGGTTTGCCTACAAGAAAATGTCCTGGAGACAAATATTGGAAGTCATCGATCTCTTCATGAAGTGAGAGCAATGGTCGTGAATTAAGGATAGCTTCGATTTGGATCAACAAAGTCGATAGCTCTTCGTAGGTGAGAGTGAGATCTGAAGCCATTCGCTTCAGGTGATGTTTGACTGAGCGTACTGCAGCTTCATGCAGTCCACCCATATGAGGAGAGTAAGGCGGTAAAAAATGCCAATTAAGGCTGAGATGTGAGGTAGCATCTTTAACAGTATTTTGAAATTCAGAAGATGACAATAAGTCACTTAATTGTTTCAAATCATTACAAGCTCCAATGAAAGTTGTTCCGTTGTCGGATGTAATCGAATGGGGAATGCTTCTGCGGCTAGTAAATCTAGACAGAGCAGCTAGAAATGCTTTAGAAGTAAGTGTGGTTACTAACTCTAAGTGTATTGCCTTTGTGGACATGCACACAAAGAGAGCAATATATGACTTGGTAGTGATTTTAGATCTTGGACCACCATACTTTATTGTAAATGGGCCTGCATAATCTAAGCTAACATTTGTAAATGGTGGTATTGGAGTTATTCTGGCGGCAGGCAAGTCAGCCATTTTTTGTTGAAAAGGCTGTGCTTTAAAGCGGAAACATGTGTTACATTTTCCTATTACAGATCTTATTATTCTTCTGATTGAAGGAATCCAGAATCTTTCTCTGAGATGAGCAATAATAAGTTGTGGTCCTGCGTGATGCAGTTGAAAATGTGTATAGTGAATTAAATGCTTTGTGAAATCATGATCACATGGCAATAGCATTTGATGTTTTGATTCAAATGGAAGATTAGATCTTTCTAATCGTCCGCCAACACGTAGGATGTTGTCAGAATCCAAGAATGGGCATAAATTAAGAATTTTACTGGAGGTTGGAATTTCCTTTCCAGCTGACAATAGTCCTATTTCTTCAGCGTATGCCTGACGCTGGACATTTTTTACACAGCAGTGCATTGAACTTGTTATCTCATCAGGAGATAAAGATCCACTAAGGCGTTTGTTATTAGGTTTTGCATTATGTATGAATCTTAATACATAACCCATAATGCGGAGAGATTTTAAGTAAGAAAACTTGGAAAACCAAGATTGAAAGGTACTATCAACAGTAGTGATATGAGCTACTACCTTGACTTCTGGCAGTGGTTCTGAGATAGCTTGTGTGTTATTGGTTGGCCAGTATGAGGTGTCCTTGGACAGCCATTCTGGGCCAATCCACCACAAATCGTTATGAATTAAATCCTCGGGTGTCGAACCTCGAGATATCAAATCAGCGGGATTATCACTTGATGATACATGTCTCCAAATAAAGTCTGCAGTATACTCTTGTATATCCGCAACTCTATTTGCAACAAATGTCTTGAGTGTGGTTGGAGAGCGACTCAACCAACTCAAAACTATATTGGAATCACTCCACAAATTTACTGAATTAATGTCGAGCTGTAGTGTAGGCAAAACATTGTGGGTGAGTTTGGATAATAAATGGGCAGCTAATAATTCTAATCTGGGAATTGTAACCGCTTTGATAGGTGCAATTTTAGACTTTGCACATAGTAAGGATACTTGAGTTTCGCCCTCTTGATTGGTAGAGCATAAATAGATGCAAGCGCCATAAGCTTGCTCGCTAGCGTCGCAAAATCCATGCAAATCTATTGAAATAGCGTTTGGTATTAATGCAAACCGAGGAATAGCAATTTGAGAAATTGAATGTAGTTGGTTGTGAACCGTCAGCCATTTTTTGGCGATCGATTCAGGTATAAGTTGATCCCAGGAGGTAGTTTCCTTCCATAAGGATTGAAATATGATTTTGCAATGTGCAACTATGGGAGAGATGAGGCCTAAGGGGTCAAATATTGACGCAATACAAGAAAGTAGTGTTCTTCTTGTACACTTAACAAAAGGTTTAGAAGAATCTATGGATGTTTCTACTCGCAATAAATCATTTGATGGTTGCCATATTAAGCCTAATGCTTTAATAGAGCTGGCATCTGAGTCACCGAATGTGCGATTATCAAGAGTTTCTCTTGACTCGACTGGTATGTTTTCTAGAAGTTGTGGCAGATTTGAACTCCACTTTCTAGGTTGGAATCCACCCATGGGAAGCAAAGTGTTTAATTCAGAAACCATTTGCTGGGCTTCTTCAATATTAGCGGCGGTTGCCACTATGTCGTCGACATACGTAGAATTATTTATTAGATGTGAAGCTAGTGGAAAATCTTTACCCTCGTCAATTGTAAGTTGTTTAAGGGCTCGAGTTGCTAGAAATGCGGCTGGTGCTGTGCCATAAGTCACAGTCTTAAGATTGAAGATCTTGATGGGCTCTGAAGGTTGTTCCCTCCAAAGTATTTGCTGGAAATGCTGTTGTTCAGGAGATATGAGTACTTGTCTGTACATCTTAGCGATGTCAGAAGTAAAGGCAATAGGATTCAGTCTGAATCGTAATAGTATGGAAAATAGATCTGGTTGGACTGTAGGGCCTACATAAAGTATGTCATTTAATGACTTTTTGTTTGTTGATTTAGCAGAGGCATCAAATACTACTCTTAGTTTAGTAGTACTGCTTGACGGTTTCATCACCGGGTGATGAGGGATTATGTAATCAAAGGTTTCAGGCTGTTCAGATTCCGCAGGCTCCATGTGGCCTAGGGTCTGATACTCAGTCATGAAATCACCATATTGCTGGCAAAGTTCAGCATCATTTGCCAAACGTTTTTCGAGTGAGTTGAATCTTTGATAGGCTTGCTGCTTGGTGCTGCCTATTGATTCTGGTGGGGCATTGAAAGGAAGCTTGACGACATATCTTCCGTCAAGATCTCTTGTGGTAGTTTCTGTGAAGTATGTTTCACAGTGTGCGTCTTGAGGGAAAGGTGCACTATTGGCTACACTTTCGAATTCCCAAAACTTAGACAGTTGATTGTTTATTGATTGATCAACATTTAAAAATGCAGAATATTGTTTATCATTATTGGCATTGGCATTAACAGTTTGATTTGTGCGATTTCCTTTCAATCGCCTTGGAGAAGAAGAATTGACAAGTCGTCTGACATTTTCATTGCTAGATTGATAGAAATTGTCATCTTGATGACTTGAGGTTAAATGCATTTGCCTAGAAGTGTTAAGTGATGGTAACTTTCCAGAAAAGGTCCATCCCAATTGAGAATTCTGAATTGTGGGATGATCAGGAGCACTGATTATGCCATCCTGCATTATTTGTGAATAAACTTCTACTCCTAAGAGTAAGTCAACACACTGTGGTGTGTTGAAATTTGGGTTAGCTAGGGGGAGATTGGCTGGAATTTGCCAATTTCTAATATCAATGTAATTATCTGGCAGTTGGCTGGCAGAAATTTCTGGAATTACAATAGCCTGTGTATCATAATTCCATAGCGTAGTTCTTGACTTGATTTTGATGTTTGTAGTCTTGTGCATATGGGCTTGAGACTCTAAGATGCCTTGAAGTGGCACTCTTTTGGGTAAAGCTTTCAACTTTAATTTGTTGAATAAGCGATTAGTTATTAAATTGCAACTAGAACCAGTATCTAACAGGGCTGTTGCTTCTACAGGTTTACCATTTATGTCTTCCACAATGATTAATGCAGTGGGATGCAGACATTTTGGGGGGTCTGGTATTGAAGGAAGGTGCAGCATGCGTGTTACATTATTTGGTTGTGCGCTGATTAGGATTGTGAAGCATTGTACTATGTCTTTCACCACAAATGTGGCATTTGAATACGCCACATACACTACTATGACCTTTAGTTTGAAGCCATACTTGACATGCTTTATGAGTATTGACGAATCGCATTCTTTGCTCATGGGACATCATTTTGAAGCTGTCACATTGATACAATTCATGGATAACATTTTGCCTGCAGCAAATACAAAGAGGACGTGAATTATACGTTCTGGAGTTGTTGTGATTATTTTGATTGCTGTTGTTTGAAACACCATTATCATTAGTAGCAGGTTTTTGAGGGGGGCGATTTGTGTAGAATTAGAGTTGTTTGTAGAATTAGATTTAGCTTGAGATCCTATCGCTAAACTTGTCATCTGAAGGACTCTCACTTTCGACTCTAGGAAACCAAATAATTCACTTAATGTGGGTAATTGATTAGGTTTAATAGAACTTTCCCATTCTTTAATGAAGGCTGGAGGTAATCTATCTAAGATTAACTTGGAGACAATTAAGTCTGTTAGGTTGACGTCAGTCTTTAAGGACTGGAGAGCGTGCATCGTACTTACAAAATGGTCAAGAAATTTTTGGAGAGAATTTGCTGAGTCTCGTTCAATAGTAGGCGCAGTAAACAAATGATCCAAATGCGTGTTCATGATTAATCTATCATTGTCAAAACGTTCCGTGAGTGTTTTCCAGGCAACTTCAAATGTGGCATCTGACACTGGAATGTTCTGAATTATACAGAGTGTTTCTGTGGTGAGGCATGATTTCAAATATTGAAATTTATCAATATTAGTAATATGTTTATTACTTAGAATGAGTGATGTGAAAGTATCCCTAAATTCTACCCAAGCTATTGGATTGCCATCAAATTGGGGCAGTTTTATTTCTGGGAGTTTCGGAAGAATTGTTTGAGGTTCTGCCTGATGGGAACCTTTGCTCGAAGAGTGCCTTGAAAGCGATTTTTCTGGCTGATATTTTGGCTTATTTTGTGAAATCAAGGAATCAAGGAAACCTAATGCTCGATGATAAGCTATTTCAATCTCTCGTCTCTGAATATCTATGTCTTGAAAATCATCAGGGGTGACTTGCAACGCTGAGTCTTCATATGCATCAAATAAATGGAGAAACATGGTTCTCATACTGATTGCTTCATGAAAATTTGCTTCATTTTGAATTTCAAACTCATGAATAGATTGAGCATAGGACATGAACTGGCGATTTAGCCTGTTGATATGATTGATTTTTTGCTGTATGGCTTTTTGTGCTGCAGCTTCTGCAGCTTCTACCTCGATACGTGCTTGTCTTTCTGCAGCTTCTGTCTCGATGCGAGCTTGTCTTTCTTTAGCTTCTGCCTCGATGCGTGCTTGTCTTTCCTTAAACTCGGCTTCCGCATCAGCCTTAGATTTAAGATAACTTGCTTCTAGTTTATTTATGTGTGAAGTGGCTTTAAGAATAGAATCTTCTACTTCCTCTCTATATGCCTGTTCTACATCGGAAAAATCTAACTCTTCTATGTTAGTCTGAACATCTTCAAATCTAGCAACGAGTTGTGTTAGGTTAGCTTTCCTATCTAAGAGATCATTATAGGTCGCTTCATCATTTACAAGTAGTTGAGGTATGAGATTGCAAAGACGTGTGATTCTTGCTTTTACTGGAGCACGCTTCGCTCTGAAAGCTGCAAGGGTTTGCTCTAAAGTAGTCATTTTGATGATTTAAGTTGAACTTACTTGATAAGATTGAAGTTAAATTAATAGTGCAATTTTGCCCGCGTTTTAAGATTGAATTGAAAAGAAACTTCAAGATTTTTAGTACAAAATAATGTGTGGTATGTTGTTTTACACTTTTCACTGTTTTTGTGTTTGATTTCATGCAACATAAAAAATGAGTAGGTGTTGTGAAACCCTTTTTCACTGTGTCTACTGTATTTCTCAAATACTGGTCGTGCCAGGAGAATGGTTTTGACTTACCTTACGTTACAAATTCTTGCCCGCAGGTTTCAGAAAAATTAGGAAATATTTGTCGGAGGACCACTTATAATAAGATTAATAGATTTTAAAGTTCCATAGGCCACTATGGGACAGATCCGGCCCGGAGGACCAAATGTATAGTAGGCTAGTAGATGAGGTACCAAATAGGTAGATTGGAAAGGGAAAATTAGGTGAAAATGAACTGTAAGTTTCTGAAACCCTTGCCTTGCCTATACATGAAAGAACAAGAATTTGTAACCTTCTGGTGAATAAATGATATTTATTTTAACACTGAAAAACTGAGATTATAATATACACTGAAAAATTGTTGAAGTTGATGCTTGAAGAGTTGATAATCTTGAAGAGATGACGAAATTTCTTGATGTTGATGATGATAATTAAGACTGTAGCAGTTTGTACTGAAGTTGAAGTTAAAGTTCCAAATAATGTTTATAAATTGATTATGATGAAATATTTCTTAAAGTAATAAATTACACTTAATGATGTGTAATGTTTTGATTGTCTATAAATCCTGAAGTTAGATGGATAAATTAAACACTTTGAAATGTGTTGGAAATGTTCACAGAGGAAAACGGATATGTTGAAATTGCAAGCGTCTATATGACGTCACCTTGGCGTGCCTAATGCTATAGCGTCACCAAGCGAACAATGAAAGTTTATGGTGAAGTTCTTTCTTCACGTAGGAAATTAATTTTTAATTAATTGAAATTGGTTCAATTAAAAGGTAGATGTGAAGTTGAAGATTTTCTTCAATTAATAGATATAAGAAGTAACAAGATATGCTAAGCGCGACCACGCGAAGCTATTGTTTGAGATGATATTAGTAATCAAATTTCTTATCTGAAAATTTATGATTTAAAGTTGAAAATCCTTGCTGGATTGAAGATTTTTAGTAGAAATTCAGCTCCCAGTTCCTTGGATACTGAAGAAGGCTGATGATTGAAGAGTTGATGATGTATTGGGAAGTACTTTCTCCCAAGCAGGAATGAATGAGAAAACACGTCTGATTGCTTCAGATTCGACGTGTGAACTAAACTAACTGAATGCCTGAGCGTTTAGTACTGGAATTTGTGAGGGGAATCCCAATAAACTTAGCAAAATTATATTTATAAGAGAATGCGTCACAAGTAAATTTGACGTGAAAAGATACTAACAAATGCAATGGACAATAACACCATGGATTTAAAGTATAAATCAAATATAAAAACTATATAAAAAATCTATATAATAATAAAAACTTGCATATTTGTATGAGAAAACTATATGAGTTTTTTGCTGGAAATTGGCAGCATTGAAAATCGAAACGAGTCAGTATCGATATATTGTCAGATCGAAGTACTCTCGCTAAATGATTTCGCAACGAACAAATGAGGATCACCATGCGAATATATATGTAATAACTAATTAATTATTTTAATAAACAAATAATGGTTTTAAAGGAACAATATTAAATATGGGTAGCTGTGAGTATGATACCAGACACTTTAACATTATTCTAAAGTCCGTGGAACATATGTGAATATTGCACGTTTGAAAGTGGGTTATGTTTCTTACAAACCATCTTAATTCATTCAAATAATATTTATTATGATAGATTATACAAAACTAAGTTCAGAATCGCAATCTACGTGTCAAATATTAAATCTGAACATGAATGTGAGAAGATTTACAATAAAATGACTTTAATGTGGTCGTAATTTAGGCCTATGTTAGCTACGAAAAGTCATAGTTTTAGTTCCAAGTTTTGTGTAATTATACATATTGCCCGCAACAATTATTCAAATAATTATTCAAACAAAGAGAATGTATAATGGAACAAAACTATAATTATTTAAAGTTTCTACAAAGACATTTTTAGGTTATATATAATTTATTAAGTATAATTAATCTTCTCCATTTATGGGAAGAGGGGCGAGTTTCACTATTGGTCTTTTATATTGACCTGAAGAAGTTCTGACAGTAGCTACTCTTACGAGACCGTCAGATCCAGGGTGAATTTGATCAACTATGCCTAAAATCCATTTAAAAGGTGGCACATTATCTTCAATGAGAAGTACTGGTGTACCAATAGATACATTGTGAGATTTAGAGCTCCATTTGGAACGCCTTTGGAGTGTGTGAAGATAGTCAGAAGACCATTTCTTCCACAAATCAACAGTAGAGTTATGCAGTGTTTTCCACTGAGAGCGTAATGTGTAACTTCCAGACAAGTCTGGAGATGGCAATGAAATGAGTGGTTTGCCTACAAGAAAATGTCCTGGAGACAAATATTGGAAGTCATCGATCTCTTCATGAAGTGAGAGCAATGGTCGTGAATTAAGGATAGCTTCGATTTGGATCAACAAAGTCGATAGCTCTTCGTAGGTGAGAGTGAGATCTGAAGCCATTCGCTTCAGGTGATGTTTGACTGAGCGTACTGCAGCTTCATGCAGTCCACCCATATGAGGAGAGTAAGGCGGTAAAAAATGCCAATTAAGGCTGAGATGTGAGGTAGCATCTTTAACAGTATTTTGAAATTCAGAAGATGACAATAAGTCACTTAATTGTTTCAAATCATTACAAGCTCCAATGAAAGTTGTTCCGTTGTCGGATGTAATCGAATGGGGAATGCTTCTGCGGCTAGTAAATCTAGACAGAGCAGCTAGAAATGCTTTAGAAGTAAGTGTGGTTACTAACTCTAAGTGTATTGCCTTTGTGGACATGCACACAAAGAGAGCAATATATGACTTGGTAGTGATTTTAGATCTTGGACCACCATACTTTATTGTAAATGGGCCTGCATAATCTAAGCTAACATTTGTAAATGGTGGTATTGGAGTTATTCTGGCGGCAGGCAAGTCAGCCATTTTTTGTTGAAAAGGCTGTGCTTTAAAGCGGAAACATGTGTTACATTTTCCTATTACAGATCTTATTATTCTTCTGATTGAAGGAATCCAGAATCTTTCTCTGAGATGAGCAATAATAAGTTGTGGTCCTGCGTGATGCAGTTGAAAATGTGTATAGTGAATTAAATGCTTTGTGAAATCATGATCACATGGCAATAGCATTTGATGTTTTGATTCAAATGGAAGATTAGATCTTTCTAATCGTCCGCCAACACGTAGGATGTTGTCAGAATCCAAGAATGGGCATAAATTAAGAATTTTACTGGAGGTTGGAATTTCCTTTCCAGCTGACAATAGTCCTATTTCTTCAGCGTATGCCTGACGCTGGACATTTTTTACACAGCAGTGCATTGAACTTGTTATCTCATCAGGAGATAAAGATCCACTAAGGCGTTTGTTATTAGGTTTTGCATTATGTATGAATCTTAATACATAACCCATAATGCGGAGAGATTTTAAGTAAGAAAACTTGGAAAACCAAGATTGAAAGGTACTATCAACAGTAGTGATATGAGCTACTACCTTGACTTCTGGCAGTGGTTCTGAGATAGCTTGTGTGTTATTGGTTGGCCAGTATGAGGTGTCCTTGGACAGCCATTCTGGGCCAATCCACCACAAATCGTTATGAATTAAATCCTCGGGTGTCGAACCTCGAGATATCAAATCAGCGGGATTATCACTTGATGATACATGTCTCCAAATAAAGTCTGCAGTATACTCTTGTATATCCGCAACTCTATTTGCAACAAATGTCTTGAGTGTGGTTGGAGAGCGACTCAACCAACTCAAAACTATATTGGAATCACTCCACAAATTTACTGAATTAATGTCGAGCTGTAGTGTAGGCAAAACATTGTGGGTGAGTTTGGATAATAAATGGGCAGCTAATAATTCTAATCTGGGAATTGTAACCGCTTTGATAGGTGCAATTTTAGACTTTGCACATAGTAAGGATACTTGAGTTTCGCCCTCTTGATTGGTAGAGCATAAATAGATGCAAGCGCCATAAGCTTGCTCGCTAGCGTCGCAAAATCCATGCAAATCTATTGAAATAGCGTTTGGTATTAATGCAAACCGAGGAATAGCAATTTGAGAAATTGAATGTAGTTGGTTGTGAACCGTCAGCCATTTTTTGGCGATCGATTCAGGTATAAGTTGATCCCAGGAGGTAGTTTCCTTCCATAAGGATTGAAATATGATTTTGCAATGTGCAACTATGGGAGAGATGAGGCCTAAGGGGTCAAATATTGACGCAATACAAGAAAGTAGTGTTCTTCTTGTACACTTAACAAAAGGTTTAGAAGAATCTATGGATGTTTCTACTCGCAATAAATCATTTGATGGTTGCCATATTAAGCCTAATGCTTTAATAGAGCTGGCATCTGAGTCACCGAATGTGCGATTATCAAGAGTTTCTCTTGACTCGACTGGTATGTTTTCTAGAAGTTGTGGCAGATTTGAACTCCACTTTCTAGGTTGGAATCCACCCATGGGAAGCAAAGTGTTTAATTCAGAAACCATTTGCTGGGCTTCTTCAATATTAGCGGCGGTTGCCACTATGTCGTCGACATACGTAGAATTATTTATTAGATGTGAAGCTAGTGGAAAATCTTTACCCTCGTCAATTGTAAGTTGTTTAAGGGCTCGAGTTGCTAGAAATGCGGCTGGTGCTGTGCCATAAGTCACAGTCTTAAGATTGAAGATCTTGATGGGCTCTGAAGGTTGTTCCCTCCAAAGTATTTGCTGGAAATGCTGTTGTTCAGGAGATATGAGTACTTGTCTGTACATCTTAGCGATGTCAGAAGTAAAGGCAATAGGATTCAGTCTGAATCGTAATAGTATGGAAAATAGATCTGGTTGGACTGTAGGGCCTACATAAAGTATGTCATTTAATGACTTTTTGTTTGTTGATTTAGCAGAGGCATCAAATACTACTCTTAGTTTAGTAGTACTGCTTGACGGTTTCATCACCGGGTGATGAGGGATTATGTAATCAAAGGTTTCAGGCTGTTCAGATTCCGCAGGCTCCATGTGGCCTAGGGTCTGATACTCAGTCATGAAATCACCATATTGCTGGCAAAGTTCAGCATCATTTGCCAAACGTTTTTCGAGTGAGTTGAATCTTTGATAGGCTTGCTGCTTGGTGCTGCCTATTGATTCTGGTGGGGCATTGAAAGGAAGCTTGACGACATATCTTCCGTCAAGATCTCTTGTGGTAGTTTCTGTGAAGTATGTTTCACAGTGTGCGTCTTGAGGGAAAGGTGCACTATTGGCTACACTTTCGAATTCCCAAAACTTAGACAGTTGATTGTTTATTGATTGATCAACATTTAAAAATGCAGAATATTGTTTATCATTATTGGCATTGGCATTAACAGTTTGATTTGTGCGATTTCCTTTCAATCGCCTTGGAGAAGAAGAATTGACAAGTCGTCTGACATTTTCATTGCTAGATTGATAGAAATTGTCATCTTGATGACTTGAGGTTAAATGCATTTGCCTAGAAGTGTTAAGTGATGGTAACTTTCCAGAAAAGGTCCATCCCAATTGAGAATTCTGAATTGTGGGATGATCAGGAGCACTGATTATGCCATCCTGCATTATTTGTGAATAAACTTCTACTCCTAAGAGTAAGTCAACACACTGTGGTGTGTTGAAATTTGGGTTAGCTAGGGGGAGATTGGCTGGAATTTGCCAATTTCTAATATCAATGTAATTATCTGGCAGTTGGCTGGCAGAAATTTCTGGAATTACAATAGCCTGTGTATCATAATTCCATAGCGTAGTTCTTGACTTGATTTTGATGTTTGTAGTCTTGTGCATATGGGCTTGAGACTCTAAGATGCCTTGAAGTGGCACTCTTTTGGGTAAAGCTTTCAACTTTAATTTGTTGAATAAGCGATTAGTTATTAAATTGCAACTAGAACCAGTATCTAACAGGGCTGTTGCTTCTACAGGTTTACCATTTATGTCTTCCACAATGATTAATGCAGTGGGATGCAGACATTTTGGGGGGTCTGGTATTGAAGGAAGGTGCAGCATGCGTGTTACATTATTTGGTTGTGCGCTGATTAGGATTGTGAAGCATTGTACTATGTCTTTCACCACAAATGTGGCATTTGAATACGCCACATACACTACTATGACCTTTAGTTTGAAGGCATACTTGACATGCTTTATGAGTATTGACGAATCGCATTCTTTGCTCATGGGACATCATTTTGAAGCTGTCACATTGATACAATTCATGGATAACATTTTGCCTGCAGCAAATACAAAGAGGACGTGAATTATACGTTCTGGAGTTGTTGTGATTATTTTGATTGCTGTTGTTTGAAACACCATTATTATTAGTAGCAGGTTTTTGAGGGGGGCGATTTGTGTAGAATTAGAGTTGTTTGTAGAATTAGATTTAGCTTGAGATCCTATCGCTAAACTTGTCATCTGAAGGACTCTCACTTTCGACTCTAGGAAACCAAATAATTCACTTAATGTGGGTAATTGATTAGGTTTAATAGAACTTTCCCATTCTTTAATGAAGGCTGGAGGTAATCTATCTAAGATTAACTTGGAGACAATTAAGTCTGTTAGGTTGACGTCAGTCTTTAAGGACTGGAGAGCGTGCATCGTACTTACAAAATGGTCAAGAAATTTTTGGAGAGAATTTGCTGAGTCTCGTTCAATAGTAGGCGCAGTAAACAAATGATCCAAATGCGTGTTCATGATTAATCTATCATTGTCAAAACGTTCCGTGAGTGTTTTCCAGGCAACTTCAAATGTGGCATCTGACACTGGAATGTTCTGAATTATACAGAGTGTTTCTGTGGTGAGGCATGATTTCAAATATTGAAATTTATCAATATTAGTAATATGTTTATTACTTAGAATGAGTGATGTGAAAGTATCCCTAAATTCTACCCAAGCTATTGGATTGCCATCAAATTGGGGCAGTTTTATTTCTGGGAGTTTCGGAAGAATTGTTTGAGGTTCTGCCTGATGGGAACCTTTGCTCGAAGAGTGCCTTGAAAGCGATTTTTCTGGCTGATATTTTGGCTTATTTTGTGAAATCAAGGAATCAAGGAAACCTAATGCTCGATGATAAGCTATTTCAATCTCTCGTCTCTGAATATCTATGTCTTGAAAATCATCAGGGGTGACTTGCAACGCTGAGTCTTCATATGCATCAAATAAATGGAGAAACATGGTTCTCATACTGATTGCTTCATGAAAATTTGCTTCATTTTGAATTTCAAACTCATGAATAGATTGAGCATAGGACATGAACTGGCGATTTAGCCTGTTGATATGATTGATTTTTTGCTGTATGGCTTTTTGTGCTGCAGCTTCTGCAGCTTCTACCTCGATACGTGCTTGTCTTTCTGCAGCTTCTATCTCGATGCGAGCTTGTCTTTCTTTAGCTTCTGCCTCGATGCGTGCTTGTCTTTCCTTAAACTCGGCTTCCGCATCAGCCTTAGATTTAAGATAACTTGCTTCTAGTTTATTTATGTGTGAAGTGGCTTTAAGAATAGAATCTTCTACTTCCTCTCTATATGCCTGTTCTACATCGGAAAAATCTAACTCTTCTATGTTAGTCTGAACATCTTCAAATCTAGCAACGAGTTGTGTTAGGTTAGCTTTCCTATCTAAGAGATCATTATAGGTCGCTTCATCATTTACAAGTAGTTGAGGTATGAGATTGCAAAGACGTGTGATTCTTGCTTTTACTGGAGCACGCTTCGCTCTGAAAGCTGCAAGGGTTTGCTCTAAAGTAGTCATTTTGATGATTTAAGTTGAACTTACTTGATAAGATTGAAGTTAAATTAATAGTGCAATTTTGCCCGCGTTTTAAGATTGAATTGAAAAGAAACTTCAAGATTTTTAGTACAAAATAATGTGTGGTATGTTGTTTTACACTTTTCACTGTTTTTGTGTTTGATTTCATGCAACATAAAAAATGAGTAGGTGTTGTGAAACCCTTTTTCACTGTGTCTACTGTATTTCTCAAATACTGGTCGTGCCAGGAGAATGGTTTTGACTTACCTTACGTTACAAATTCTTGCCCGCAGGTTTCAGAAAAATTAGGAAATATTTGTCGGAGGACCACTTATAATAAGATTAATAGATTTTAAAGTT